>CP140192.1:0-185000 GCA_037349495.1 Lotmaria passim
CCCTAACCCTAACCCTAACCCTAACCCTAACCCTAACCCTAACCTAACCCTAACCCTAACCCTAACCCTAACCCTTAACCCTAACCTTAACCCTAACCCTAACCCTAACCCTAACCAACCCAACTAACCCTAACCCTAACCCTAACCCTAACCCTAACCCTAACCCTAACCCTAACCCTAACCCTAACCCTAACCCTAACCCTAACCCTAACCCTAACCCTAACCCTAACCCTAACCCTAACCCTAACCCTAACCCTAACCCTAACCCTAACCCTAACCCTAACCCTAACCCTAACCCTAACCCTAACCCTAACCCTAACCCTAACCCTAACCCTAACCCTAACCCTAACCCTAACCCTAACCCTAACCCTAACCCTAACCCTAACCCTAACCCTAACCCTAACCCTAACCCTAACCCTAACCCTAACCCTAACCCTAACCCTAACCCTAACCCTAACCCTAACCCTAACCCTAACCCTAACCCTAACCCTAACCCTAACCCTAACCCTAACCCTAACCCTAACCCTAACCCTAACCCTAACCCTAACCCTAACCCTAACCCTAACCCTAACCCTAACCCTAACCCTAACCCTAACCCTAACCCTAACCCTAACCCTAACCCTAACCCTAACCCTAACCCTAACCCTAACCCTAACCCTAACCCTAACCCTAACCCTAACCCTAACCCTAACCCTAACCCTAACCCTAACCCTAACCCTAACCCTAACCCTAACCCTAACCCTAACCCTAACCCTAACCCTAACCCTAACCCTAACCCTAACCCTAACCCTAACCCTAACCCTAACCCTAACCCTAACCCTAACCCTAACCCTAACCCTAACCCTAACCCTAACCCTAACCCTAACCCTAACCCTAACCCTAACCCTAACCCTAACCCTAACCCTAACCCTAACCCTAACCCTAACCCTAACCCTAACCCGCACACTACTACACCCGTACACCCGTACACCCGTACACTACTACACCCGTACACTACTACACCCGTACACTGCTACACCCGTACACTACTACACTACTACACTACTACACCCGTACACTACTACACCCGTCCACTACTACACTACTACACCCTAACCCCCAACAACATCCACACAACACAACACACCAAAGCACGCACCACCACACCACACACACACACACGCAACACAATTCAGCCCCTCCACAATGCATGCACCATCCAATCCTCTTGCAGCACAGTAACACAGTCTGTCCAGGCACACACAAAGGCAGTCGTCTGCTAACCTGCAAAGCACAGACACACACACACACACACCGCGGACGAGCACTCGTCCATCCAGTAAAAGTGAGCTGTAGCCACGCCACTCAAGCGAAGCGCCAGAGCAGCAGATCGGGAAGAGAAGAATAAAAAAAAAAAAGCAACTCTGTGCAAAGCTGATGCCGTGCTCGTTTCCAAGGTCTTTGAGCTTTAAACAGCTGCGAGAAACGCTGAAAGCAGTCAGAGAACAGTACGCGGTGTTAAGCTTATGGAGAGGCGAAGCAAGTAAAAGGACAAGCAAATCTTGAAAGAAGGGTGTTCCGCGCATGCCGGCGTGGCTTAGCGGAGGGCAGCCATCCAAGCCTTCTAAGCTGTGCAGGAAGCAGTCTGTTACCTTGAGCTTCTTAGCGACACACACTGCAAACGCAAGGTCGCGGAAACAGCAATAAAAAGAGCGGGCAGGAGAGTCATCCACCTCTCTCTGAAAGCCAGAGGGCCACCTCTAGACAATCGAAGCAGTGCACAGTCTGTAGTTTTTTTTTTTTTGCAGATGAAGCTGCCAAGATACAACACCTCCGAGAGAATGTGCAGAGAAACATGTTCTGAAGCTCGATTCCCAGAGACGTCGATGTACGTGTGCATGGGACACCACGTCGAGTTAGGGTCAGAGTACTTGCCCCTGCTGGTCGCACTTAGCTTGGGCAGGTATTGTGACTCAGCAAAAGCGGAAAAGGCGCAAAGCCTTCAAAGCGGCCCAGCTCCATCTCCTTGACTTGCATCCGCGTCGGCACACGCAACGCGCGCTGCGCCGCACCAGCAGCCACATGAGTTCTACCCGCTGCTGGACAAGGAACCGCAGGGCGCAGCGCAAGGCGATGCAACGCCGTCTTGCATGCA
Organism: Lotmaria passim; assembly: GCA_037349495.1. NCBI lineage: Eukaryota > Euglenozoa > Kinetoplastea > Trypanosomatida > Trypanosomatidae > Lotmaria > Lotmaria passim. The sequence goes on from CP140192.1 coordinate 2,135, forward strand.
GCTGGCTGTGCCTGTAACTCCAACGCCCAGCACCCAGCATGGTGTGTTTTATTGTTGTTAAAGTGAAGCGTTAGTCTATCGCTGCGCGCACGGTTTACTTGCAGCTTTGAGGGAGGTCCTCGCTACGTCACTCACAACAGTTGAGGCAAAAGCAGCGGCCACCGCTGCTCTGCATCGGTTCGTCGCTGTGGTGCAAATACACAATCCACACCTTTTTGCAACATCGGCGCTCCAAAGCTAAAAAGACGTGGTGCTTCTAATAAAAGTGCATCCCTACATCCAACAACATCTTCGTGCTCATGGTCTGCAGCATGTAAAGTAATGGGTGGGAACCTATGAGGCCTATGAGCTGCGAGACATTCATGATGTCCAGGCTTGGTATGCTCACATAGGAAGAGTGTCCTTTTAGATCGTCTTTCGGAGCAGCGCTTGCGCTTGCAACACGTGAAACGCAAGCGCCACGAGCTTGTGCGGCGCCATCCACAGCGAGGAAAACAAGAATAAGCGTCGACTCAGCTGGACAGAAATGCAGCTACGTATGCAGAGAAGCAAGAGTAGCACGGGCAACGCAAGGACGAGTTCATTGGGGTGTGAGGAAGAAAACGAGACAATGAAGGAGGAAGCCTGGGGTCCTGACGTCCTTGTTTGCATAGGTGCTAGAAGAGCCTCAAAAGCGCAAGAGAACAAGAAGAGGCAGATGAAAAAAAAAACACTTATGGAAAAGCACAGCGAGCTAGCACTGCCAGCTCCCGTTGCGCGAATTCCTCTGCTGTCGAGCTTCCTGACGCTCTAGGCACAAGTGAGCCCATTAAGAGCCGCCACCCTGCCCTACGACATAACCTGAGCATCAGCGATGGAACTGTGTAACACACACTTTTTTGACATGCGAACGAAGTCAAGGCCTCTGCATCGCTGAGCAGCTCACCTGTTGTCAAAGGTCAAACTGGTGAATGATCACTAGGCACCTTTCTCTTTCTTGAATGCACAGCGGAAGGAAAGAAAAGCAGCATGGCCTTCACTGCTTCGCTCAGGCAGTTGGCAGCTTACGTGCTCAAGTCACCTGTTGCGGTCAGCAGAGAACAGCAAAAAGAAAAAAAAAAACGTGCTATCATGGGGAAGAAAAAGACACAGACTTTGAAGAGTGCCTTAAAAGGAAAAAGAAAGAGAAAGAGTGAGACGCAAATACGCCACTAACAAACGATGAAAGGCAATAAGTGCAAAAGCAGGGAAACACTGGGGAAAAAGCCACGGTAAACAGTTAAGCGAGGTGAAAAAGCGCACTTGATGTTGCAGCGCGCAGCCAAGCAGCTTTTGATGCAAAGGCCCTTGTACAGGTTCGTCAGCGTCACTCCACAGAACAATAAATCACTGCTTTGCACATGTTGCTAGCGCGAAAACCTGCGAGATGCACCCCGCAGCTGAAAGCGGTAGTGCACAATAAAAAGAAAGGCTAGGCCGAACTTACTTTAAAAGGAAACGCGGAAGCAAAGGCATCTCGGCAAAGTCAACACTGTTTGACTGCTCTCTGTCTCCTCACTGCACAGATGATAAGTCACCTTACAGTCCGACGTTCCGTGTGAGAAAACAGAGAAAAAAAGAAGCAGTTAAGCGAGAGACGCAACTCCACTCAGGCTTCAGAAACCGCGAGAAACAGAACGCACGTCCCTGCTCACTCTTTCCCCATTCAGCGCCTTCTTAAAGTGGGCATTTGATGTAAGCAACCTGCGTCTTACAGCCCAAAACTGTTTGTCGCATCAGCGTCACTCAGTACCTAGCATTTCAAGTAGCAGCTTAGATCGGTTGACCAACAGAGTCACGCGTCAGGTTTCAAAAGACGCGGCGCTTTTTCGAGGCTGTCGAGCTCTTGCAGCGATGGATTCAGGCGGATGTTCAGCTCCTCCTGAAGAGGGCGAGCACCGAGTTTACCCACGTGACACAGTTCACGGATTCACGCATTGAGTTTTGCAAGACGCTGCGCACTCGCAAAGCCAGAAGGACACTATAAGTCTGAAGTGTTGAGCACGTCGAGCTCTGTGTGAGCGTGGGACAGCTCACCAAGCCGTCGACGGCGCGGATGCCGCACTTCACTGCATTCCGTGTCCGTAGGTGCTGTGATCCAGCAACGGCTGGAAAAGTCGCCAAGCTTCACGCAGTCACGCAGCTCAATCTACCTCTTCAATCGGCATCTGTGCCACCCCACACATAACGCTTGCAGCGCTGCAGTGCTTGCACAGTTGTTCTGTGCAGTTTCCTCACAGCGACGAATTGCTCGATGTGTCGAACAAAAAAGCGTAGACAAAGCGGTCAGCAACGCGTCGTGCTGACAAATTAGCAAGTGAGTAAAGTCATCAGAAACAAAGGAGCTGGGAAGGAAAGGAAACGCAGGCTTCTCTCACCACAGCACTGACTTCTCGAAAATAAGCACACGTTTTATTCAAAAATGCAATGTGAATGCACCAGCGCATGTTATTTCTGCCGCAGGTAGAAACAAGTACGACAGCATCACCCACTATGAGAGAGAAAGAACTACTTCGTGTGAGTAAGGCTCACAGTTTCCACGACGAAGTTGAAACGATGTCAGAGAGCCATAGTTGAACCTTCCCTTGGCCTTATTATTATTGTTATTATTATTATTTTGCGTTAAAAAGGCAATCATGTGGATACCACTCTCAGCAGCATTAAGGAAATATATAAGCGGTGAGACGAACACTAGTCAAGTGAAGAGAAAAAAAAAAGTAATAGCATACTACTACTCTCTTTTGACTTTCAACTAGAGCAACGAGGGAGGGAAAAAGAGAGCAGAAAAAAGAACTACTTTGAATAAAAAGAGGAGAGAAAGGACCAATTTCATATTTGTCTTGACTAGAGTCATCACGTAATACAACCCACTCTTTTTCAACTCCCACCCTCAATTCTACATTAATCTAACACGTTGGTTATTTGCACTGGAGTGCAGAACAGAAGAAAATATAAGGTTACGTCTGCCTTTACCTTTCCTTCTCAGCCTGACCTGCGTTGTTCGGTATTGCGGGTAGAGGATTGGCTTGTCGGCTGTGTTATTGACGTACTTGATGCGCAGGGCAGTAGCTCTGTGCGGAAAGTCGTTTATGGCGTGGAAGACTTTGGCTTTGCGGACATTACTGTGAGCAAAGCGCGGTTAGATGTAGATGTGGTGGACGTGTTGTCGACGCACAGGTGCGCACGGACATCTCCTCCTGAAAAAGTGCTGAAGAGCGCTGGTGCGGTTCGCACCACGCGCACCTCGACTGCGTTGATGCTGCGTGCCGCAGTTGCCAGCGACTCCCCATTGCAGATGCTTGCTTTATTTCTTTATTCACGCACACAGTTCCCCATCCCAGTACGCGGCGCATCGGTGCAGAGGTCAAAGACTGCCGTCGCAGTACGGCGTTTCTGCGTTCGTGGAGCAGTACTTTCGGCCGCCAGGCGGCACCACGCACGCGTAGTTGGTGGCGTGCACTTGCCTCATATGCTGCTGGCAAAGTTCCAGTTGTGAGGCCCTGGCTCCGTTGAGAGAGAGAGAGCAGGCAGCGAGCTGGTTCTTAAAACCATCTGCAGTAGTGGACCGGGGTGCGCGGCACTCGCGCCGGGAACCAAAAGCGACCAATGAGGTGTTCCAGCTGTTCGACGGTGAGGTTGTCCGCGGGGGTCTACGCGCGGCTTTCGGTGCGGTTTGCCACCTTAAACTCCGCATGCGTCGCGGTGGAAGGCCACATTGACAGCCATTTTGTTGTTGCTTTTGTATTTGTGTTTGTGTGTGTGTGTATGAAAGTACACGCCACTTTGAAGTGGAGCGAAGCCTTGAACTTCTTCGCGACGCATTTTGTGGATCCGCAAAGCAGCCTTTCTGCTGCCGTCTGTGAGCCGGTGAGCTGGATTGCTGTCGATCCAGGCATTGTTGTTCGTCTCGAAGGATGGAGCTAGAACGCATTTGAGAGTGCCCTGGCTCAGGCTGCCGTCACAAGCTGCATTGCTCCAGGGCTTCCGCTCAGGCACGGTCAGCTGGTGGGTTTTGCCGTTCGCACTGCAGAGTCGGAGCAGCTGGCGTAGGTGCGCTGGCAACGGCTCCCGGAGGAACAAGGTGGTGAGATCCATCACACCACCGCACTCACTCAGCGCGGGTCCCGCGGGTCCGTATCCAGGTCAACGGTGCTCGAATACCCCTAGGCCTCAAGCCAGCGGTTGACCTGCGACATCCAGAGGGTGAGTCTGCGTCGGAGAACGTCCTTTTTCTCTTTTTCCACGACAATGAAGGCGGACCCCCTGATGATGCCGGCCACCTCAATGTGGTATCAGGGTCTAGTACCCAATAAGTGGGGAAGCCAAGAGCCTGCAGCCTGTCCTCGTGTCGGGTTGCGGGCGATTGGCGGCGGCGGACAGGTCTGAGTCGTGCATACGCTGGAGGGACTTGCAGCAATTCACACGTTCGATACGGCTCGTGAAAACGCGTGTCTACGGGTTGTGAAAACCGTAAGATGGACCGCTGACATTATTTTACTCTTATGCTGTGGTGATGTTGAGCGCAATCCTGGGCCCACCCTGAGCTGTGTGCAGTGGAACTGCAAGGAGCTGAGCGAGTCCAAAGAGCTTGCCTTGGCTCATTTCCTCAAGGAGAGCTCGACGCAGGTTTGCATCCTCCAAGAGACGCACTTTTCTTCCATATCTTGCGGTTCTTTTGGCATCACGGGATATCAGCATTATTGCGTCGCCAGAGAGGACAGAAACGTTTACGCATTGTCCAGTACCGCGGCGGACGGTTTGCGGTGATAGATGAGGATATAGCCGCAGTGTAGTTTAATTTAACTGAAGCATCCATTGGAGGTGAGCAGGAATATCTTACCGTGTTTTGTATGAAATAGCACACATGAAAAAAAAAATGAATATGGACCCGAATATGGGGCAAAAGTCAGAGCATGGCTCGAGGACGCACGCTCGTGTTAAGGCAGCGACGTCAGCTGTGTTCACGTGTACCGTCCGGGACTCACTAAGCGCGTCGTGGTCCAGTTCGTGGGGCAACGGCGCAGCGGCCTCCAGATCTATTCCACGCGTTGACTCCTCCTCGGGTTGAGGAGCGCGTTGACTTTTCGATGCCCGTGGGCTTTTCACACACCATCGGCAAGGAGGTCGCCCGTTCCGCGGTAGAGTCGGACTGCTGCGAATGGGCGCGGAACAGAGGGATGGAATGGGGCCTTTCGGTCGCGGAGGATCGACGACGGTGGCGGCTGACTGGCTCGCAACTACAAGAGGAAGGCTGACAAACCAGTGTCAAGGTGACGAGCCACGCTTGTCTGCTTCTGGCCGTAACGCGCCGCCAAGTCCTCCACAGGACGGGGTAGTTCGGTGCGCTACCACAAAACGACAGCATCAGGGAAAGCCGTGGACTGTCTTCTGGCAGCGCGTTCAGCACGAGTGTGACAGTGCCTCGTTTTGCGCTGTATGCCACGCAGCTGAACGGCAGCGGCGGCTCGCATCCCTGCTGCGACGGAAATGGGAGGGGACGTGGTACGAATGGCTGCGCGCACAAGTTACTTCAACTGCGATGCTCCTTCACCACAAATCATGCACAAGAGATCGGGTCTGAAGGGCGTTGTGCGCGTCGCCATGCTTACCCGGTCAAAGGCCAGGATGATTGCCTACGGCCTGAGGAAAAGGTAGCTGGCCCATCGGCTTGCTGTTCTACACCCCCTAAAAAGTAAAGGCTAAGTAGCTAAAGGAAGGGCGCAGAAAGAGGTGTTAGTCGTGCGGTACAGTCCTTTCCAGGACAACGGCCTGCATAGTGAGGCAGTGGTGCCCGTCGCGGTCTTCCGTGTTTCCTCCTCTTACTTCCCCCTCTCCCCTCTTCCAAAGCACTCTTCAACTTTTGCGGCCTCCTGTCGCATATTACAGGAGTAAGATGGAGTTCAACGTGTCTCGCATACTCTTTCAGATTAAAATCATGCTGCAACGCAATGATTGAAGCTGAAACTGCTGTAGCAGTAACAGCTCCTGCTGAAGAGCTGAGCTGGGTAGTGAGTGTGCGAGTGGGATTTCGGAATGCAATGGAAAACGAACAACTATGTTTCTTTTTCCTTCATTTATGGTTTACTACTTTTGCTCAAGAACTGTCGAAGGCGAACTCATTGTTCCTTTTAGACTTACAAGAGTGATGCACACGATTGACATGGCAGAATTGGTCAAGCGAATTACTACCTCTTTCTCTACTGCGTTCTTTCGAGTCGAAGGCTCGGTTCCTTTTGCGGTGTCCTGTAAACCAGTTTTTCTTCTTTTTTTCTGCTCTCCATAGATAGCAGTTCCTTTTGTGCCTTTTTTTTTTTTTTTTGTATGGAGGCCGCAGCCTACTGTCAAGTCTAACAAGAGTTGCTGTCACCTTTTTTCATCATCTCTAAATGACAGTCATTAAATTAGGTCAATGCTACAACCACATTTTTTTTTTTTAGTACGGTCGCGAGCTGACTTCTAAGGGGTATACGTCTTTTCTCTTCCTTTTGGTGTTCATACAGCAAAGATAGTAACAATAGTGGTAATAATAATAATGGTTATAATTTGTAATAGTAGTAACAGCCTTTGCTGCAAGAGATGTAAGGTGCTTAGTGTGGTGCGTCACCGCTAAATGGAGCGTCCCTGTTCCTTCAACGATTTTATTGTCTCACTCCGTGCGGTTTCATACCCGTTTCGGCTTCTTCTTTGTCATTATCTTCTCTCTTGGCTTCATTATCAAAAACACATTCACAATCCTCCCTTCATTTTCTTGATGGCAGATTTTCCACGACAAGTAACCTCATGGCCTCGTACAGTGTGACGGATAGTCCCGACACTGTGGACTACAAGACGAAATGCTGCTGCCAGACGACCGACAATGTCTACTACGCTGTCCCGAAGGAGTATTTCCGTCTGAACCAGACTCTGGCTCGGCGCAAGCTCCTGGTAGCGGAGCCTTTCACTGTTCCGATCGACAGCAAAGTGATGGACCACCTTCTGGTGCTCCTGGAGAAGGCGACGATCCTCTCTGCGCAGGCTGTCGGCGATGAGACGAAGGGTAGCAACAACGAGCGGCCGGAGTGGATGCGTGACCTCAACAAGCGCCAGCAGAAGTTTGTTGGCGCTTGCCTCGGTATCACCTCGTGGGATGGTAAGGACATCCCGTTCTACGAGGAGACAATGCCGAAGATCGGTGATGTCGTCTGGGTGAAAATCACGCAGGTGAACGACACTTCGGCTGTGGTGCAGCTGTTGGAGTACGGCAAGCGCGAGGGTATCATTCCCTACACGGAGGTCACTCGACGCCGTGTGCGCTCGATGGGCAAGCTGATAAAGGTTGGCCGCACCGAAGCTGCTCAGGTCATTCGTATTGACAAGGACAAGGGCTACATCGATCTCTCCAAGAAGCTTGTGACGCCGAACGAAGCGAAGACTTGCGAAGCGCACTTCCGCCAAGGCAGCGAGGTCCGGTCAATCATCTGTCATGTCGCCGACGAGTGCGATATCAACGCGATGACGGCGATGGAGACGATAGCTTACCCGTTGTACAAGCGCGAGCCGGGCAAGCACGCGTGGTCGTGGCTATATGAGCTGAACCAGACCCAGGACGTTGATCGGATTCTCGGTCCGCTCAGCATCGAAAAGCGCGTCTCTGACTGCCTCATGTCGGCGCTCAAGAACGCAATGCGCATGAAGGTTCTGACGATTTTTTCTGAAATTGAGATTACGTGCTTTGCCTGCGATGGTGTGGAGGCGATTCGCGACACACTTATTCTCGGTCGCGACTTTGGCGAAGGCAAAGATCCACAGATCAGCCTTTCGGTCAACATCATTGGCCCTCCCAAGTACGGTGTCCGCGCGCGCACGGACATGAAGGAGGAGGGCATTCAGCGCATGAAGGAAGCGATCGAAGCTATGAAGGCTGAGATCACGAAGCGCGGCGGCCAGCTGAAGGTAGTCACGCCTCCTCAGCCTCACGGCGATGCTGACAAGGGTGAGAAGAGCTTCGACGGCGACGATGAGGAGGAAGAGGATGCGGATTGAGTTTTTGTCACTGTTGTGCGTTTTGCCTTTTTTTTTTTCTGTTTGTCTGTTTTTCTGTGTGAAATTCGCAGCGAAAGCTGAGGAAAGTGGTGAGTTGTGCTTTTTTTTTTCCCCTCTTTTAAGGCGTACACAGCTTAATTAAGATGAAGTGGTTTTACTTGAAGGAATGCTGTTGCTGGTGGTTTTGTCTCCTTTGATTTTCTAATTTTAAATCAGTTTTCCAGTAATTCTGTACGTGGTCTTCAATTTTGTCGGATATCACCTATTCTAATATCTTATTGTGACTATTGAAGTGAAAAGAGAAAAAAAAAAAAGTAATAAGTGAGGTAGCGGTGTCCGCAAAAGGGCTTTGCTGCCTGTGTTAGAGAAAGATGTCGTTGCGCAGTCGCTGATTTTTCTTCTTTTTCACAGATGAAGGTAGTGAAAACACTTGCCTGACTTGCGTTTGTGCCTACAGCTTTGTAGTGCTTGCATAAGCATCGGGCTTTTTAGAGACCTTTCTCCTGTTATCTTTTTCTCGTTGCGCTTTTCGTCTTTTCACATTTGCAGTATACAGAGGTGGTGCTGATCACAACTGTCGTGCTGAAAAGGGATGTGGAGCAGTCTTAATGAAAATGAGAGCTTTAAGTGTCTTCTTACTGTGCTTTTTCAATCCGCTTCTTTTTTCCTTTCTCACTTTTTTTTTTTCCTTGCATTCTTTCCTTTTTTTTTCTCGGTGTCTTCTTTTTTTTTTTTTCCTTTTTTTTTCATCTGACATTCACTCAGCTAAGCTCTAGCACAATAAAGAGAAAGTAAGCGCTCAGATCCTAAGTACTGCAATTTAAGTACCGCTTCGTTGCTTTTCTATCTAGGGATGCCGACGTCTGGCGAACAGAAAGCCCAGAAGGTCAACGTAGAGGAGATCGATGGGACTACTGGCTTCAAGAAGGCAGAACAGCATGTTTGGAACGCGTACGCATCGGCCTTTCTGACTCCTGGGGATGAGCCAGAGATGGATATGGATGCCTGGATCGATGACTTCTGTCAACGGGCGGAAGAGAACGGTGCTATCTTCGATCGCAATTTCGTCAAATCTGTGTGTACTCTCGGCATCTACGCAGGGCCGCGCGACGAGTTTCAGCAGCGTTCCGGCTGTGGCAAAGCCATCTACGCCACTGGCGACATGTACGACGGCGAGTTTTATGAGGACAAAAAGCACGGGAGCGGCCAGTATACGTTTGTAAGCAAGGGGCGCAGCGAAGCGGATCGTGCAGTGCTTAAGGAGGTCGAGCAGCTCGGCAAGACCGGTGTCGACGCGAATGACGCCGCAGATGAGATTGCAAAGAAGCTGCAGCTTGGCCCCCATATTGTGGAGGGTGTTCTCATGTATGGTCCGCATCCGTGCTACCGCGGCGAATACGTGCGTGGAAAGCGGACTGGGCGAGGCGTGATGAAGAACAAGGATGCCACCATCTACAAAGGCGAGTTTCTCGAGAACAGGCGTCACGGCCAGGGCGTTTTCTACTACCTCAACGGTGACGTCTACTCTGGAAACTGGAAGAACGGCGCCAAGGATGGCTACGGTACCTATCACTTCGTGAATGGAAGCGAGTACCGTGGAGAATGGGTTCAGGGCAACTTCACACAAGGCCAGTGGATTTTTGCAAATGGCGCGTACTACGAAGGCAAGTTTGACAAGAAGAATAGGCCGTTGGACGACGCAGCTTCCATTCACTACCCCAGTCTCGAAATGGCGCAGACTGGTACATTCAAGCGGGGCGTCTGGGCGCCGACGAGTGCGCTGCAGATCTGCTCGGAAGTGCCGGTCGACGGCATGGCGTGGGCCGACTAATTGCATTCCTGAAAGGAATCACTTATTTCTCAGTGCATTTGTTCAACTCATGTAACGAAGAGCTTTTTTTTTTGTATGTAGTCTATGCCACTTTTTACTGTCAGACTTCTTTTTCTCCTATGTACACCTGTTTGCCAAACAGACTAGCTTTGTTTCAGGGTGCGTCGTTCAGCAGTTAATGTCCGGAAGGCGCATAGCATTGTGGCATTTCGGTCACGTTTTGCATTCGATGCGCAGCTCTTGTTGGGTTTCCTGGTATCCCTCCTTGATGCGTGTTGACGGCTTGCAGACAGCACGACCCTTTGCGCGTAGCGCTGGATATGCCCATTTTATCTTCTGTGTGTCCGCATTTTTTTTTTTTTTCCTTTTAGTGTCGTCTCGATCTCACAAGATCACACACCTCGGTTATCCTCCTTTCTCTTTTTACCTCTCTTTGTCTTTTCTCGTCAATCGATGCTCCTTCCTGTTGTACCTACACCGGCTACCCATTCTAGTTTACAGGCTATTAACTTCCCCTTCAGTAACAAGAACACTGCAAAAATGGTCTATACTCGCTGGAAGTGCGATCGCATTCCGGTGCTGCAGCTGAAGCTGTTTACACAGGAGTACAACGTGATGGCCGGCGTGGGTCTGCTGAGCATGGTGTTTATGTGGAAGCACGCCAGCTTTTGCTCCGAGGAGACGGAGCGCAAGAACGGCTGGTGGGCTGGCTACCCGTACTGGCGTGACCCTATCGCGCGCCGCAACGAGGTCAAGTACAAGCAGCTGATCAACAACAACAACGTCGACATCACGGATCCGAAGTGGACGGGCTGTTCCAAGGAGCAGCTGGAACGTCTCCGAGTGATCGTTTAAGCGCGCCACAGGGACTGAAAGCGGGAAGTGGGCATTGAAGAAACCGTGCTCGGCTTCTTTTCTTTTTTCTTCCTCTTAGCCTTTTCTCGTATGTTCGAGTTGTGCAGCAGTTCTTTATATATATATATATATATATATATATATATATTGTCTTTTTTCTTTTAACATTTACATTTAGGAATCACAGTTTTTTGTGCTAAGGAAAATGTAGCGTCTTTTGTTAGCTGTAGTGAAGGAAAAATCAACATAATCTGGCGAGAAATAGCTTTTCAATTTTGATTTTAATTACAGTGGAAAGCTGCGCAGCAACGTCGCTCTCTCAGAATGGTAGTGAAGCCTCTTTCGTGCCGGTGGACTTTCCCAAAGTGCGCTTGTAGAGATGAACTTAATGCGTGCGCACATCGACTGGGTCTGCTCACCGCAAATAATAAAATAGTGTGTGCTTTCTTCTTGTGTTGTTGAACGCTCGAGAAGAGATGCTGTGGCGTATTGCTGCTGAAGGTGCTGCTTGTTTGAATAGCGAACTGGTGCAAAGAAAGGCGCATGCACAATATGTACTTTGGCCCGCTCTTCGTTGTTTAGCTCTTTTAATTATCTCTGGTTGTTCCTTCTTTCTTTCTATTTTTCATTTCTTGCTGTTGCGAGTGGGTCATGCCACATTTACTCGTTAAGTAGAGCTGAAGAACGTGCGGACTCAGTAGCGCAGTGTATTTTTGTTTTTTGATTTCTCTGCGTATTGGGTAACTTCTTTTCACAACAGCTGATTTTGCGGTCTTTTGTTTCCAGGTTACCAGGAAAAAATGTCACGCACGTTTCGTTGGCACGTGACGCTCCTGCTCGCGTGCTTCGCTGCAGCGATTTCGCTCAGCTTGTGTGCGCAGCTCACAACACCGCAAGTCATTGCTCCAAACAAAAAAGGCAACACAAAGGTCAGCCTCACCGTCCGCGCCGGACGCGTGTCCATCCCGCTCGAGTGGAAAGGCGGCAAAGAGGTTTTCTTTGAGTACACGGGTCGCTTTTACGAGATCGACGAGAGCGGCCCACTGCTGCCAGGACCGACACTGAAAGTGAATCCGGGCGGCAAGATAATGCTGACTCTCGTTAATGGACTAGGAACAGAAGGCTCGAAGAACGCGATGATGGTCATGAACGCGTTCCACGGACCGAACATCACGAATGTGCACTTCCACGGCATGCACAGCGACCCGCGGAAGGACGACCCGTTCACCGTCTACGGCCCCGGCGAGTCGCACGTGTACAAGATCTCCGTCCCGCGGGACCACGAGCCGGGCCTGCACTGGTACCACACGCACTCGCACGGCGCGACGTACTACCAGCTGATGGGTGGCCTGTTTGGTGCCATCGACGTTGGCGAGGGCGACTTCATGACGACGCCAGTACACCCCTTCCGCGGGTGGGACTCGCAGCTGCTGATGATCCACCTGTACCGCCTCGGCGACTCGGACCGGTGCGACGGGCTGTCGCTTGCCGCGATGGACACCGAGATGGGCTCGATGCTGCCGTCGGACCCGCAGTTCGTGGACCGCAAGGGCAATACGTACAGCATGCCGCCCGACCTGTTCCTCGTGAACGGGCAGCACCGCCCCACAGTGACGGTGCACCGCGATCACCCGATGCTGCTGCGCATGGCCTTCGCTGCCGGGTCGTGCTACCTGAATATCTCGCTACCGAAGCAGTGCGACTTCCACGTGACGGCCATCGACGGCGTGCAGCTGCGCCGCACTCGCGAAGTGGTGGACCGCTGGCAGTACTTCGCCACCGCCACTCGCCGCAGTCTGGCCGTTGTGTGCCGCGAGGAGGGCACATTCCCAGTGCATCACACCGACGACGGATCGGACGTCATCTTTTATATCAAATCTGCGCCTCCGCGAAATGACGACAAACTCGAGGCGAGCTTTCCTGTGACGCTGCCGAAGTACTCGCCGGACTACTTGTTCCTGGGTGGGAGTCAGAAGTACTACCGCGACATCTCCCTCTCACAGAAGGACCTTCCTGATCCAAAGCCATATTACATTTTGGGACAGGGCACGAACTGCGAGTCGTTGCAAAACTCGTCGACTTGCTACCACGAGCCGTTCCAAGGTCAGCTTGGAAACAACTATGAAAAGTACCATAACTTCATGGTGCCTTTGCACTCCGTCGTAACGGCGCGCCTGTTTGGTGACCCGACGGACGTGCGCCCGCACCCGTTCCACTTTCATGTGAACCACTTCCAGTTCCTCTCTTTCGAGCCACGCGTCGGTGGGAAGCACGAGAACCATACCATGGCCATGTACGGCGTGCGCAGTGGCGACTACCGCGACACGATCCCGATTCTGGACGGTGTGACGCTGATCCGCTGGCAGGCGTCCACCTACACCGGCGAGGTGGTGTACCACTGTCACGCCTTGCATCACGAGGACCGTGGCATGATGGCGTCGTATCTCGTCTACAACCCGTTGGATGAAACCGGAAAGGCGATTGAGCGATTCAAGACGCCGACGACGGCAAAGCCACAGCTGGGGCTGCACCGCTCCCACGTGTACGTACTGCTCTTCGTGCTTGTGCTTGCGTCGGCTGCAGCGGTGGCGTGGCGGATGCTGCGGCGCCGTCGGCTTGAAAGCATGGCAGACGTGCACCAGGCCATTGATGTGCACACAGGGAACGCTTCTCCTGGAGAGAGTGCCCCGCTTATCCCGCGCTCAGCGTGAGGAGTTTTGTGTGAAGAAGACCCGAGGAGAGCAATGCCAGCTGAGGTAGACCCGAATCTGCTCTCTGCCGCCGGCTGCCCCTACGCAGCACTCCAAGAAGAAATTAAAGAAGGCATCACCACGCACACTACTAGTATCGTCCAACTAGGGGCAACGCTTTTCCTCTTTTTTCTTTTTTATTATTTACTCCGTAGCGGGAAGGGCATATAACTTGGGCCTCTGAAATAAAAGCTAAGTCGTTTTTTTTCCTTTCCTTCCTTTGCCCGAAGGTGGATTTTTTGTTTGCCAGTTCTATCGCTCTGTAACAACAGCAGAGAATTAAGCCAACAAAGATGAAACCGCGGTTTGTGTAAGGCAATCAGCGTAGTTGTGATGTGCTCTTCTCCACCTATGCACCCATGCCGGGCATGTGAGCGTTTTGTTTACTCATTTATTGCTTTCTTTTTTTTTAATGGGCTTTCGGCTTTCGCGTTGTGAGCTCGACAGAAGCCGATGCTGTGGCTTTCCATACTCTGCCAACCGTTTCTATGGGTAGTTTGGAGGCCCTCTCCGTAGTTTGCGGTCTCCACTTGCTCGTTCGTGTTGCTTCGCTTTTCCGAGGTGTTCGACAACATCCTGGCTGTTGAGTTTGGAATTCGTCACCACTGCAATCTTTGTTCTTCTCTTCGGTTTTCCTGAAGGCTTGGCTTTAAGCGCTTCCGTACTTTTTGGAAGGAGATTATTCGACGCCGACGTGCTAGCGGCTTTGACGTCGGTATTCTTGCAACGCATACATCTGTACGTTTTAACTCTTTTTTTTTTTCTATAAACTCATCCGCTATTGTTTTCTATTAAACATGTCACGCACATTTCGTTGGCACGTGACGCTCCTGCTCGCGTGCTTCGCTGCAGCGATTTCGCTCAGCTTGTGTGCGCAGCTCACAACACCGCAAGTCATTGCGCCAGACAAGGACGGTGCGACACTCATCAACCTCACCGTCCGCGCCGGACGCGTGTCCATCCCGCTCGAGTGGAAAGGCGGCAAAGAGGTTTTCTTTGAGTACACGGGTCGCTTTTACGAGATCGACGAGAGCGGCCCACTGCTGCCAGGACCGACACTGAAAGTGAATCCGGGCGGCAAGATAATGCTGACTCTCGTTAATGGACTAGGAACAGAAGGCTCGAAGAACGCGATGATGGTCATGAACGCGTTCCACGGACCGAACATCACGAATGTGCACTTCCACGGCATGCACAGCGACCCGCGGAAGGACGACCCGTTCACCGTCTACGGCCCCGGCGAGTCGCACGTGTACAAGATCTCCGTCCCGCGGGACCACGAGCCGGGCCTGCACTGGTACCACACGCACTCGCACGGCGCGACGTACTACCAGCTGATGGGTGGCCTGTTTGGTGCCATCGACGTTGGCGAGGGCGACTTCATGACGACGCCAGTACACCCCTTCCGCGGGTGGGACTCGCAGCTGCTGATGATCCACCTGTACCGCCTCGGCGACTCGGACCGGTGCGACGGGCTGTCGCTTGCCGCGATGGACACCGAGATGGGCTCGATGCTGCCGTCGGACCCGCAGTTCGTGGACCGCAAGGGCAATACGTACAGCATGCCGCCCGACCTGTTCCTCGTGAACGGGCAGCACCGCCCCACAGTGACGGTGCACCGCGATCACCCGATGCTGCTGCGCATGGCCTTCGCTGCCGGGTCGTGCTACCTGAATATCTCGCTACCGAAGCAGTGCGACTTCCACGTGACGGCCATCGACGGCGTGCAGCTGCGCCGCACTCGCGAAGTGGTGGACCGCTGGCAGTACTTCGCCACCGCCACTCGTCGCAGTCTGGCCGTTGTGTGCCGCGAGGAGGGCACATTCCCAGTGCATCACACCGACGACGGATCGGACGTCATCTTTTATATCAAATCTGCGCCTCCGCGAAATGACGACAAACTCGAGGCGAGCTTTCCTGTGACGCTGCCGAAGTACTCGCCGGACTACTTGTTCCTGGGTGGGAGTCAGAAGTACTACCGCGACATCTCCCTCTCACAGGTGTATCGCGTGAAAACGGATCCAAACTCAAGCTACTACGTCGTGGGCCAGGGTGTTACCCGTTGGTCGGGCAGCACAGAGTCGACGTACTATTACAACAGCTTCCCGGGTCGCGTGGGCACGAACATTGCCAGCTATCGCAGTTTTCGTGGCTTTGCCGTTCCCTTGTTCTCCGTCGTAACGGCGCGCCTGTTTGGTGACCCGACGGACGTGCGCCCGCACCCGCTCCACTTTCATGTGAACCACTTCCAGTTCCTCTCTTTCGAGCCACGCGTCGGTGGGAAGCACGAGAACCATACCATGGCCATGTACGGCGTGCGCAGTGGCGACTACCGCGACACGATCCCGATTCTGGACGGTGTGACGCTGATCCGCTGGCAGGCGTCCACCTACACCGGCGAGGTGGTGTACCTGTGCCAGGATGTGTCGCACGCGGACCGTGGCATGATGGCATCGTATCTCGTCTACAACCCCTTGGATGAAACCGGAAAGGCGATTGAGCGATTCAAGACGCCGACGACGGCAAAGCCACAGCTGGGGCTGCACCGCTCCCACGTGTACGTACTGCTCTTCGTGCTTGTGCTTGCGTCGGCTGCAGCGGTGGCGTGGCGGATGCTGCGGCGCCGTCGGCTTGAAAGCATGGCAGACGTGCACCAGGCCATTGATGTGCACACAGGGAACGCTTCTCCTGGAGAGAGTGCCCCGCTTATCCCGCGCTCAGCGTGAGGAGTTTTGTGTGAAGAAGACCCGAGGAGAGCAATGCCAGCTGAGGTAGACCCGAATCTGCTCTCTGCCGCCGGCTGCCCCTACGCAGCACTCCAAGAAGAAATTAAAGAAGGCATCCGTGGGTGTTTTTTTTTTTTTTATTCGTTCCGAAACAGCTTAGATTTAAGAGGAAAGGAGAAGCGTAACAGATTGAACTTATTCGCCGCTTTTCGAGCTCTTTTTTTTTTTAAATCACATTGCTTTGTGCATGTGCTTCTCTTTTTGTGCTGTTATTGGCTTCTGTTTTTTTTTTTTTTTTGTTCCTATTGCTGTTATTATTGTTATTATTTTTGTTTCAAAGGAATGACGCGCGTCCTTCCTTTCCGCGTCCATTGACCGACATGAGATACCTTTCTTATGACAGCGAAAACAAAAACAAGGTAGCAGAGTAAGGGTTTTTGTATTGCAGAGCACAATTATAATGAGGCATGCTTGGTGAATGGCTGCTGTGTAATAATACGTGTGTGGGTCCTGCGTCATGTGAAGCTGGTTTTGTTCTATGTAGAATAAAGAGCAGGTGTTCCATGCGTAGTTTTTGTGACCTCCCTCCTCCTTTCTGTTCCTTTGAGCCTTTTTTTTTTTTTTTACTGATCAAGTGGAGGCTTTGCTTTTTTCTTCTTCTTCTTTTTTTTTTTTTTGTTTCGCAGGGGTGGCTGCGTTTCTCTTCAACGTTTATGGCCGCAGAATTCCAAAAGAAGAAGAAAAAAAAAAGAAAAACTCTCCTCCTTCTACCCTCTCTTTTTTTACTGTTCATTCTCGCGTCTTGGCAAGCCTGCTACCACTCTCCGAGTAGCAGTGGTTTACCCTATATGAGCTTTTCTCTACGTACTTCATGCACGCTCATCTCTGTTTTGCATTGTCGCACGATGACCATGACACGGCGCATAAGAAAGACGCCGTTCAACTCTTCAAGAGTTCTACTTTTTCTTTTGACCATTGTTCTTGTCGTAGCTCCTTTCTCTTGTGGTTCCGCAGCTGAATCACCCTCGCTGAAAAGCAGCGGCGATAGTTTTCAAGATGTTCAGGACAGTAGCAATGGCAGGGGCGACGCCTCTGCGTCTCCTCAGGGCGTCAGCACTGCGACCTGTCCTGGCGTGACTGCTGAGGGATGTACCGACGTCGGGTGCCTTGACTACAATGCGAGCGACTGCCCAAATACCTGTCTCTACAGTGCTGCGATGCAGCGGTGTGTGGGTGCTCACTCCTGCCTGCTGAATGCGTGCTCGGGTCATGGCTTGTGCCAGCAGGACAACATCTCTTCTTCGGCGGCTTCTTCTCTCTCTTCATTTCGCTGCGTATGCGACGCTCACTTTTACGGCGCTGACTGCAGTCTCTCCTGCAGCGAGGCGGGCTGTACAGACGCGTACGGCGTCGCCGGGCTCACGTGCTCTCCCGAGGGTGCGTGCCGCTGCCCTGAGCACTTCACATCGCTGACGCAGCGGTGCAGCGCTTGCGAGGACGGCTGGTACGGGGTGTTGTGCGAGGTGCCGTGCCCGTGTAGCGGCCACGGCGGCTGCGACCGCGTGAGTGGGGTGTGTGTCTGTTTCGCGGACGACGTCCGCGGCTACTGGGACGGCGCGAGCTGCTCGCAATGTGCTTCTGCGTACATGGGCGATCGCTGCACGAGGCCCAACGCGCGCTTTACACAGATGCCAGACGCCGTGCTGTCGCCCACCTTTCCTCCTCCTCTCAACGGCGCACAGCGCAGCGACGCTGTGACGTTGCAATGGAACGGTACACGGCAGCTGGTCGTGTCCCGTGGGGCCGCCATTTTGTGTGGAGAAGTCCACACAGGGACGGAGAACAACGCAGAGAAGGCGCAATTCGTGGCAACAGGGCCGGCACGCATCGCCCCGCGTGTGGTGCGCAGCAGCACGATCTTTGCCAACGGCACGGTCGCTCTTCTCGCCGCCGGCCCCAAGGGAGAAGGCGCTACTACTTCTCCGCTTTCTTCTTCTTTTTCCAGTGGCGGCACGGGCGGCAGTGCGTTGGGCGTCTCCGTGCTGCATGGCATGGGTGATCCACTCACCAACGCCTGCGTTTTTATGGAGGTGGAAGATGTCAATGCTACGTTTGCGTCTACGGTGACGGCGGCCTCATCGTCGTCGAGCGGTACGCACGGCGATGACGCGGTGGTGGACGCGCTGATTTCGGAGAAGTGGGGCTGGGCGGTGCTGTGGTCCGATGGCTCGCTTTTCCTGCAGCACCGCCGCGACACTTCACTCTCGCTCCCCACCGATTTCACTGCCACGTCTCTGTACCTGGACAACTCCAGTGGCCTTGCTTTCGTGTTAGGTGCGTTTAAGGACGGTAGGTGGGCCGTCTACGCGACGCACAGCAGCGATGCGAGTGCGACCAGGCTCGTGGAGGTGAATTTCACGAGCGTGGCAGGCCGGGAGGAGGTGGTGACGCGGACTGGTGTGGCGTGGCAGGTGTACGTGTCGGGCACCGAAATATATGTTGCTGGATGGTCGGCATCCTCACCATCGTCGTCCTCGTCGGGTAACAGAATCTGGCTGCTCTGTGGTCACCTCACCTCGCTCGTCGACCTCGCAGGTGTCGAGGTGTCCACCCTCACAACTTCTTCTACGCCATCGAGCGGCGAGCCGCTCACTTTTTCTCTGCTGGGCAGCGTCACGGGCAACATCACCTCGCTGCTTTGCGTGGTGCAGACGGACGTCGACACCCGCACCTTCGCGTGGGTCGTGGACACGTCATCAGAGGTGCCGCAGCTATTCCTGCGCAACTCGCAGAGCGTCGCTGCGGCAGTGGATGCGGCCACTCCCCTGCGCGCCGCCTACATCGCGGCGAACGGTCTCCTGCTCTTGTACCAGCCAGGCGGCGGCGACGTCGTCGCGGTGCGTCCGTTTACAGGTTACAGCATCACCTCCGTTTATCCGCCCATCATCGACGCTTCCGGCGGCACCGCCGTGACCCTGAGGGGCATCTTCTTGGCGGCTGGGATGCATTGCCTCTTTGGCAATGAGACTACGCCGGCGGAGCTGATCAACGCGACAGCGCTGCAGTGCACCCCGCCGGCGCGGACGACGGCCGACGTCTGCACACCATTGAGGACGGATGTGTCGATGCCCGGCATCGTCTTCGCTACTGCCGCGGCGGCGACCAAGAGCGGCCTGCTGTTGCAGCGCTACCTCACCTTCTTCCTCACCTCGAGTGTCGGCGGCGACACACAAGGGAGCTACACCTCCGTCAACTCGCGGCTGCCGATCACGGTGTTCGGGCAGGGCTTCGTGAACACGTCGCTGCTCCACTGTCTTTACATGGATCCGGCCATGACGGCCTTTTCGGAGGGGCACTACATCTCGTCGCAGCAGATCGAGTGCGACTTCCCCACCGCGGTGACGAGCCCCTCCTACGCCGCGGCCGGCACGCTCTCGGTCTCAATGGACAACCGCGTCTTTGCTTCGCCCCTGTCCTTCACCTTTGTCGGCGCGGCGGCGCGTCTCGTGGCGTGGGCCCCGTCGGAGCTCTTCGAGGTTGCCTCCGCCGCCTACGTGGCGTTGCCGCTGGTGCACCTCTTCGTTGTGGACGTGCAGGGGCACGTGCTGCGGGAGCTCGACGTGAACAGCAGTACGAGCTTTGCGGTGGAGCGGGTGGTCACGATGTCGATGCCGTGGTTCAACTCGACTCGCATGGAGGTGTCCAGCCCGATTAACCCCGCCAGGAGCGTCGTGGCGCTGGCCTACACCAACAAGACGGTCAACGGCTCCACCGCCTTCTCCGTCTTCCTTCAGTACCCCCTCGTGGGTGTGGGTCTATTGCGGTTCTCGGCGGACGGCCTCGAGCCGGCGGAGGTGATGTACACCGTGCGTGAGGGCGAGCCGTACGCGATGGAGGTCGCGGTGCAGCCGTCGCCACTCCTCAGCAGCCACTACGCCAACGCCAGCCGCCAGCCAGTCGTCGTGTTCCGCGACGTCGCGGGAAACGCGGTGGGCAGTTGGTCCGCCCTCCTCAAGCGTGCCATCAGCACTGTCGGGGTTGTCTTCTTTGACGGCGTGGCGTGGCGACAACAGTCCTCGCAGGCGGTGTCGCGCCACGGCTACTACAACTTTACTGGCATCCATCCCCGCGGCTTCTTCGGCAGCCGCTACCGCATGCTCTTTGTCGCGGACGGCTTCAGCAACGTCTCGTCGGACGAGATGCGCACGAGCAACTGCTACGCGGATGAGTACGGACGCTACGACACCACGCTTTGTCTGCCCTGCCCGGCGCACGCGACGTGCAATGGCAGCTACGTGTTCAACATAACGGACGGCTACTGGAAGGGCGGGGAGCTCGCCTACGACATCTACGCCTGCCCGCGGCCGCGTGTGTGCCGGGGCGGGGCGTGTGCCGCGGGCTACGCCGGCGTGCTGTGCGCCGTGTGCGACGACGGATACGGCCGAACCGGCTCGCAGTGTGTCCGCTGCTTCTCGGTGGCGGCCAACGTGGTGCTGGTAGTTCTGCTCGTCGTCTTTGTCGTTCTCGCCCCACTGGCACTCCTCCTGCTCACCTTCGAAGTGTTTGGTCCACGCTTCCGCGTCGTGCATGGCGCACGTGCATTTGTGGACCTGCTGCAGATGGTCGGGCTGGTGCTTCTCCCGATGCCGGAGCTGCCGGACTACGTGGAGCGCTTCGTCGTGTTCACGCAGCTCATCTCCACCGGCAACGTGCTGGATGTGTCGCCGATCGACTGCCTCTTCGCCAGGCTCGACGCGACGACGAAGTTCGTGATTGGGCTGGTCGCGGTCTTGATCGTTTTCTTCGTCCTCCTCGCCATCCTGCTCTACAGCGACGTCGTCTTCGCGCGGCACCTCGCGGAACAGCGGAAGCGGCGTTGGTTTCTGCGGCTGCTCGCCCCCTTCCCGTCGGAGGAGGCCTACCACAACCGACTCGTGGAACTCGGTCTGGACGAGGAGCGCGCGCTTGGCGGCGCCGTGGCGGCGGCCGAGACGCTCGATCCAGCGCAGAAGACGATTCGCGAATCCTACGCGCTGATTGACAGCAACCGCTACGCCATCGCGGCGGTACGCCAGCTGCCCACCTCGGCGGTGCGGGAGTCGGCGCTGGAGTCGTTGCTGGAGGAGCAGGAAGAGTTGCGACGCTTTTTGCGGCAGTACGAGGAGCATGTGTCGCGTGGCGCCGCCGCCGCCGCCACCACCACCGTTGCTGCGGCAACGGCACCACCGCGACCATCGCTTCCGGGGCGAGACGGCGCGGAGAGTGCCACGCGACTCTCACCGACCAAAGCGAGTGACTTTTCCACAATCTTAAGAGCAGGCGCCGCCGACGGTGAGCCATTGCCGTCCGTCACCGCCACCACCGCCGCTTCAGCCGTCGTCGTCACCACCACCACCACCTCCTCCTCCTCCACGCCTCCCATGTTGATCGCCTGTGTGCCACCTGCAGCACAGCAGAGCCCGCTGCACACTGTTCGTGACCCCGGTCAGGCCTACCCGGCAGACGGCACCGCTGCCGCGGCAACTCCTCTCACAAGCAGCGAGGGTGATACAGCAGTGATACGCAGCAACAATGATGGCGGCGACGACAAGACAAGCGGTAAGGCGAAAGCTGCGGAGGAGGTGGAGGGGCTGAGTGACCAACGGCCCAACCATTCCCGCAATCCGCCGCCGCCGCCGCCGCCGCCGCCGTCGACGTCGTCGCCTTCGTCGTCGCCAGAACCACCACCACCCTTGCCCTCTCCCGTGCAGGTACACAGCGCTGCAGCGGTGGCGGACGAGGCGGTTGACGGCAAGGAGGCAGAGGATGAGGTGGACCGTCCCCACGACCCTCAGCGTCTGCGGCTTCCACGTCAACCGCCTCAACGCCGCGACCGCCGAACTGGCAGTGGCGTTAGCGGCGGCGTCGGTAGCGTCAAGCCAGGGCGGCGCAACCGTGACGTCGACTCCTCTTCCCCGACGGCGGCGGCGGCGGCGGCGGCGCTGCAGAGCTTCGACGACATCACGCCGACACCCTTCTGTCTCTTCGGCGCGCAGGAGCCCTTCCGGCCGACCGCGACGCCGCTGCATTACCTGCACCCGCAACTGCTGCCTGCGACGGAGCAGGTGGCCCCGCAGCGGCAGTCCATGCACACCGCTGTTACCTTCCCATGGCCGCGCCTTCGTGCTCAACTTGTCTTCCTCTGTTTCACCGTCTACGACTACTTCTACGTCTTCGTGGTCGAGTTGTGCTTCGCGCTGGTGCGCTGCGAGAGCACCACTATTTCTCGCATGGGCACCGCCGCGGGTGAGTCGGAGTCGGCGCTGCAGGTAGCTTCGTACAGGACCCTCGCCGCGGACCGCCGGGTGAGTTGCCAGCGCGGCGACTACAACGCCTACCGGGTGGCCGGCATCGTTCTCGGCTCCCTCTACAGCACCGCGGTGCCGCTGGGGCTGATGTGGCTGTCTTTCTTCGCCGGGCAACGCGGCACGGCGGCCTACGTGCGGGACTGCTGCCTCGCGATTCTCGGCCTCGGTGAGCACTTCCTCTGGTGGGGGGCGATCATGCAGCTCTTCAAGCTTGCATTGGTGCTGATCCGTGATCTGGTTCCCTCGAAGAACGTCGCGGGACTGGTCATGCTGTGGACGGTGCTGAGCGTCTGCACCTTTCTCATATACATTCAGCCATACTACAACTTCTTTCCGCAGAGTCTGCAGGCGATCGCGTACTTGGTGCTCACACTGACGGCAACGATGCAGCTGGTGCCGCTGCTGTACTCCGCCACAATGGACAACGGCGTGGCGGCAACGTCAGTCGTCAGCACGGCGGCGCAGCAGGCCAGCGGCGTGCTGGTCGTCGCCCTCCCCTGTGTAGCGCTCGCCGCGCTGCTCTTCATTGTGTGGGCCGCCGTCTACTCCCAGCAGCGCTGGTGTCGCCTCGGCGGCGTCCTCTTCGCCCTCGGCGGCGGGGTGGAGGTGCACAACATCCTCCACTTCCTGCACCGGCGACGGAGAGAGACGGCAGCAACGCCCGGGACAACGTCATTCACCTCTAAGCGCGCGCTCAGCTTTTCCTTCGCGGGCTACAACATGCAGCTTGTGCGGCGGGCTCGGCGTGGCGAGGCGGCGGACGGCAGCGACGACAGCGATAGCGACGACATCGATAGCGACAACGACAAGGGCCGCCTCGAGACGGCCGAGGCGACACTGGAGGAGCAGATGGTGCAGGCAGTGCGGGGCAAAGCTGCCTACAAGGGCAGCCGTCGCGGCAAGAACTCGCTGTGGACGAACTGGAGTGTGGTGGGCGGTCTCATTGGGATGGCCAACCACGTATTCCTCCTTTCCCGCTTCATCCGCGAGAACGAGAGGGCGGTGCCCGGGGAAGCGGTGCTGGCGGCCGCGACGGCGAAGGAGAGCAGCATGCGTGCTGACGCGGCGCTGGAGTCTGTCGTACGGCCCCTCGTGGTGATGGACTGCGAGGCAGGGGAGGAGCTGCTGACCATGTGCGAGCATCTGCGACAGCTGGAGCACTTCGTGCTTCAGATGGAAAAGGCGCTGGAACGTCGCACAGAAAACTGACGGGAGGTGGTCTATTCTCTTCACTTTTTTGTCTCTCTCTTTTTGCGTGTGTGTGTGTGTGTGCACAGCATTTCTTTCAACTGCCTCTGTTTTCTTCGTCACTTACACACACGAGCTTTTTCCGCCCATTTCTGCTTTTCGAGCAGCTTAGTGAACGTCGACCACGTACACTCGCCTACACATGACTACTTCGGGGATCAAAAAAAAAAAAAGAACAAGTGCACACCTGCTTTTCTGCTTTTTCTTCTGCGAGCGTGGTGCGATGAGTTAAGGAGTACGCGGTAGACTTCATCATTGCCAGCTTCATTATGATTATGAACGCTCTGCTCGTCTTTTCGTCGTACAAACGTCTTACAGTATCTCCTCGTATTCTTCACTTCTCTTCTACAATACGTATATACATGTATACATATATTTATGTATATATATATATATATATGTGCTTTTTATTTCCTGCTCCGCAACGTACACAAGGAGGTCGCTGCTTTTTACGGGTTTCACTTTGAGAGAGCGGGTCCATTTTCCTCTTTTCGAGGTTGAGTTCTCTCTCTTACGCATACACACACACACACACACTCACATCTATATTACACAAATGTCAGGCAGTCCCTCAGCAGCAGCGGCAGCGGCAGCAGCAGCAACAGCAGGCTCAGCCGGTGCCCCACCGCACGCGCCGGGCGAGCGCTTTCACTGCCGCATCGACGTCGAGAACGTCTGTATCAGCGTGGAGGGTGACGCGACGTCGTCCACGACGACTCTTTTCTGGGAGGAGGCCCGCGTCGCCTGCAAGTTCAACGGCGTCACGCAGCGTACGCGGTGGATGGCGCTGCAGCCCGCCATGGAGGAGGCAAAGAAGGAGCTGCAGACGGCAGCCGGCGACGACGTGACTGGGGTGGCGGCTCCGCAGACCGGCGGCCTGCTCGCCCTGCCCTACACCGCCTTCAACAACTTGTCGTACGAGGTGGAGCTCACAGCCGAGGCGCCAGCGGACCCGGCCGTGACAGCCGTGCGGACAGTGAAGCCGAAACGCTTCCACCTGATGGAGCTGGAGGTGGAGGCGCAGAACCTGCACCGAGTCTATTCCGCCGTGGGCGGGCAGACAGGCGACCGAGCCCCGACGAGCGGCAACATGGAGGTCATCTCCGCCTCGCTCAACAAGAAGGCGGCGAAGGTGTCGGCGTGGACGCGCAGCGTCTTCTCGAGGCTCGGCGGCAGCGGTGAGAAGAAAGACGAGCCGAGCAGCCGCTACACGCACCACCACAGCCGTGGCAGTTCGAAGGAGCAGAACGAGGCAGCGATGGCGGGGCTGACGGACCACACCGTGTCCTCCAGCCCGGCACCCGCGCTGGACGACACGACGGTGCGCGAGGGTGTCTACCAGACGGTGATGAAGCACATCGACGTGAGCGAGGCGTACAACCGTCCGAGTGGACGGCAGGTGTACTGCCTCGTCGTGAAGCCGGAGTCGCGCAAGCTGCCCGAGTCTGGCGTGGGGACGCCCATCACCATCTCCTTCGCCATCGTCGCCCACTACGGCTACACCGCCAGTGTCCCGCGCAGCTTCCACAACTTTGCGGTGGTGATTGATCAGTTCGTGCTAGACTACAGTGAGGCGGCGCGGGTGCTGCCGCCCAACTCAAAGGACGAGGCGGAGCAGCCACGACCCATCACTGGGTACGCCTTCGGCTACACGGCGAACACGGCGAAAAACCCGTACGCGCTCGAAGTTGTCTCGAAGCCGGTGCCAGTGGTCACGGCCGCCACCGCAGCTGGCGACAACGGCGAGGGTGCGGTGCGCGTGATCGACTTTGACCGGCTGCACAGCGAGGGCGATGAGCGCAAACGCACGCCGGAGGACTACAGGGCGTTGCCGACGTCGTGCGTCGTCGTCTCTGGCTCGATGGGAAGTCAGCCGACGAACCAACCGCGGCTGGGCAACCGCGTGGTACTGGTGTCACGCTTCAAGACCTCGCCGGACGGCCTGTGCAAGCCGTCCTTCAAGTGTCAATTTGTGGTCTCGCTGGTGCGCTTCTACGGTGACGACGGCGCCTCGGCGCGGGAGGCGGCTGCGCCGATCAACCTTGCCGCCCTCATGAACGAGGAGATGGTGCCGCAGCGCATCCGGGCCGTAAAGTTCGAGCTGGGCGAGGTGATGTACCTGCGACTCCGCCGCTTCAGCTTTGCAGAGTCGGAGGTGCTGCGAGCACCGCTGCTGCTGCCCTACGACTATGACAACTCGAACGTGCAGCTGCCGGCACCACCACCAACATCACAACAGTCGCTTCCACCACAGGAACAACAGCAGGCGCCTCCTCAAAGCACCGCCAGCACGGTGAACGACCGAGCAGCTGCGGTGGCCACGCAGCCGCCAGCACCACCGCCGTCGGCTGCGCAGGCGACGGACGCAGCCGCCTCGCCGTCCAAAGACAACAACAGCAGTGATGAGGCGCATCCCGCAGCACCACCCGCACCGGCCGGCTACCCCGCCGTGTCGTTCGATTCCTCGTCGTCGTCGTCGTCGTCGCAGCCGGTCTCGCCGCGGGGGCAGCGCAGTGGCAGCGACGGTGACGCTTCCGCGCCGCGCGTCAACGTGCAGCGCGAGTCGACGGCGCCCTTCTTCACGCTGGAGCCGCAAGACGACACCCACGCGCTGCTCTTCGGCAACAGCGGCAATAGCACCGCAGTTGCTGGGACGACGTCCGCAGAGCACACGTCAGCCTTTGTCAATCCTGCAGCGCCGTCGTACGACCCGTTGGTGGCCGCGGCGACGGAGTGGGGCGGCCATACACCCGCCGCGGAGCATCACACCGCCGCCGTAATGGAGTTGACGCCGACGGCCTCGAACCCCTTCTTCTCCGCTGATCCGCCGGCGCAGCAGCAGCAGCGGCAGGCGGATGCGAATATGGCAGGCAGGGTGGTCGGCAATGCTCGCGAACCGTCGAACCGTAACATGAACCCGTACAGCTTTGGCACTGCAGATGGTGAAGGCGAGAGCGCAGAAAACACGAGGAAGTCGACGGCTAACGCAGGCTTTGAGTTGACGCCGTTCGAGTGATCGAATAAACACGATTGTGCTTTTCCTCGTTTTTTTTTTTTTGTAATTTAGCTGCCGCTCCTACGGTGTCAAAAAGCAGTTCTTGTCTTTATAAAAGCACGAACGTGCTTAATTTCCTATCTATATTGCCCTTTTTTTTGAGCTGCTCTGTTTTGTTTGTTTCTTCTCTTTTGCTCTCTCATCGTCGTGCTTGGAGTGCTTCCATACAATGCTGTTCGCCAGAACCTGCAAGCTTAGGGGTCGTGTCTTGACGGTTCTGCATTATATTGTTGCCTGTCTTCAGGCCTTTTGCATCACGACAGCAAACCTCTTATATTCTCTTATTGCCTCCTTTTTATTGTTGTTTCGCGATGGCGCTATTGAAAGAAGAATGAAAAGCAGATGAAGAAGTCTCGTGTCTTCCATCGCGTGTTTGACGACCTGCGTGCTTTGTCTGACACGGCCGCTACACACCGACAAAAAGGGAGAGAGCGCGCGGGTTTGCCACGTTCCGGATGATGCCGAAAGAGAAGAAAGGACACACATACATGTGCACAAGTAAGTAAGTAAATAAACACAGATACGTATATTTGTACACCTTAGTGTTTTTATATCGCATTTGTCTAACGTGTAATCTCGCTTTGCGTGTTTTTTTTTTTTTTAACCTTCTGTGTTGGTAGTAGTTTGCTCACTTGGTTGCTCCTCCTCTTCTCCCTTTTCTTTTTTTTTTTTCCTCCTCGCCGCCCTTTTTACCTCACATAACAACAACCAACAACACAACTCGGCTCATCACGTCTGCTAATTCACTTATTACCCCATCATACCCTCCCCCCCCCCAAAAAAAAAGTGCTTTTTTTTTTTCAATTTATAGTCTACGACTACTCTAGTTTTTCATTTTTCCTTTTCTCCTCAAAAAAAAAAAAAAACGCGTTTTTCCTTCCATTTTTCATTCTCTCTCTACAAAATAGCTCAATCTCTTTCCCTCGCTTTTCTACGGAGTATATACACACACGCCTTTCCTCGGACACACAGAGACACAGACAGGCAGACACACACGCACACATACACACAAGTGGAGAAGGCCACATTAAAGCCGCTTTTGCTGTCACTTCAACTGGTTAACGAGTGAACCAGTGGCAAAAAAAAAAAAAGCGTCTTCTTTGTGACTTTTTTTTTTTCTATTTCCCCCGTTGTGTGCCCTTCTCTATACAGCAACGCCCTTCTTTCCTTTTATATATTTATTTACTTGTTCTTCACCCTTTGCTTTTTTTTTTTTTCACGCCGTCTCCACGTGCTTCATCATCAGATTCTCTCGTATATAAATACAGTAGAACTTCTGTCCTGTAGAGAAGCTTTTTTTTTTTTTTCTTAAAGACCCACATTGTCTTTTATTTTGCTTCTACTATTTCTTTGGATTCCGCAGCACCTCCTGTGAAACCGCGTCAAGATGCCGAAGATCCCAGATAGTGTCCCGGTGAAGGTCACCGTGTCGAAGATCACGCTTGAGGTACCCAAGTCTTTTTTCGAGCAGTCGGCGCTGCGTGCAGCCATTTTCATCGGCCGCAAAGGCCGCGCTGCCGCGACGCGTCGCACCAAGTGGTTCACACTGGCGGACCCGGCTCTCGTACCAGCCAATACGCGGCAGTCCGTAGCGTTGCCGACGTCGCACATCCCCGGCTCACGTCGGGAGTCGATGGCGGTCGAGGCGGAGGCCTCTGGTGAGCACCACGTGGAGCAGGTGCCGGTGGAGATGGCGGTTCTGGAGTACAGTGGCATCAACAACGTTGTGTACGAGGTGGACATGAAGCCGCTGAACGTCTTCGATGGTGACTGGGTCTTTGACCAGAAGACTACGCACCCCCTCAGTGTCTTTGCGAAGATCCTCGTGAAGAATCGCCCCGGCATGCGGCAGGCTGCCGGAAAGTCGGAGCAGGAGTCGAATCTGAACGAGATGGTGCAGATGGATCAAGACGACATGGAGAGCGAGACGGAGGAGGAGTCGGACAACTACAGCAACGAGCACGGTGAGGGCGAGCTGCACGGCGACGACAGCTCGGCGATGGAGATGTCGTTGTCGGGAATTGGGCTGACCGAGGCGCAGATGGCCGCCCTCTCTGGCGAGGAGAACTCGAACGAGATGATCATGAACCAGCTGCGCCGCGGCATCGACTGCAAGAGGCGCTTCCTGCGATTCCCCAAGTTGATCGACATGGCCACCATCGTCAACACAAAGGCGAAGTCGGCGGACTACTGCGAGCGGCTGGTGTGTAAAAGCGCCGCGCTGCTCGGCGCAACGCTGTCCTTCACCATCACGGCGGAGCTGCCACGCGATAAGCTGGCGAAGTTCGAAGACAAGGTGAGGACGAAGGAGGACAAGGAGGAGATGAAGCGGCGCGAGAAGGAGGAGAAGCTGCTGGAGAAGGAATGCAGGAACCAGGAGAAGGAGGAGAGGAAGCGCCGCGAGAAGGAGGATAAGAAGGCGGGGAAGAGGAAGGAGAAAAACTACGGCGCCGATGTGACAGACGAGCAGAACGCGAGCGGGGCGAAGAACGAGTTCAGTAGCCCGCAGGCCGCACCGCAGCCGCCATCGACGCCTGATGGCGCGAAAAGGAAGAAGTCCAGCTTCTCGCCGCTGAACTTGGTGAAGAACATCTTCACGAAAGAGGAGAAGCCGGAGAAGGCGACGCCCTTCGCCGTGAAGCTGACCTCCACGCCCTACCCGTATCTTGTCATGCTCTACGACTTCCAGCTGGGCAAACTTACGAAACAGCCGGAGAACTACCGAGCAGTGCACATCCGCATCGGCACCGACGCCGCGTCGACCGACGACTTCCCGCGGCTGCTGCTCGACGCCACGAAGCCGAGCGCGAAAACGGAGTCCACCATCACCTGGTACGACGGCACGACGCGCCAGGCGGTCGGCTTCAACTTCGGTGCCGCACGCATCTTCTTTGGCGACAAGGCGATACGCAACGTGACGGGCTTCGATACGCTGCGGGCGCTGGAGGAGCACGAGCGGTACTACCACGAGGCGAAGAAGGACGCGATGGAGGGCTCCACCTCGCAGCGCCGCGCGTCAGACAGCAGCGACATCTTCCATGAGCAGCTCATGAACGTCGGCACGCAGTTCCACGCCATCGCCTTCGAGCCGACGAAGTACAGCACGAACAGCAACCAGGCCCTGGCGACCAAGTACACCCGCGTCACGGCGCAGCTCATCGTGGCGGAGACGGTGGTCGGCGAGGTGCGGCCCAGCGATGAGGAGGAGAAACGCGAGTACATCCGTCGACTGAAGAAGGAGCAGCGGCAGCGAGAGAAGGAGGAACGCGACCGTGTGAAGGCCGAGAAGGAGGCCGCGAAGGCCGCGAAAAAGGCCGAGCCCGCGAAGAAAAAGGACGGCGACGCCGAAGCGGCGGAGGGGAGCGGGACGGCGCCCACCACCACCACCACCACTACCGATGACAGCAATAACAACAACAACGCAGACAGTAAGCACAAGAGCAACGAGCACACACCCGACTCGAAAGAAGGCGAGACGCCGTCAACCACGGCGGCCCATCATGCCTCCCCGAAACCGATGATCGACAGCGACGAGGACAGTGAAGCAGGCGAAGCGGAGCACAAGGCCGGAGAGGCGGGTGAGGAGCGGCCGATGTTTGAGGCCGGCGCCACTGACCACCTTGACGCCACGGAGAACGTGCTGCCCACACAAGACGCGGGCAAGAAGGAGAAGAAGGAGAAGCACGAGAAGGACGGGTCGAAGATCGTGCAGAGTCACTCCAGATCCTTCCAGCTCAGCACCTACATGATCAACGAAGACTACGTGCCAGAGGAGGGTCTGCACTATCACATTCGCTTCCAGACAGGCGAGGAACTGACCTTCCGCGCACGTCGTTTATTTTTGCCGTCGGTGTGCGTCTTTGGCGACGATGGCAACAAGCGTGAGCCGACGTTGTCCGACTACCTGAACTCGGCGACGGAGTGAAACGACGAAAAAAAAAAAAAAAGAACGTGGCCTATACACGAGTAAGCACACAGCAAGGCAATTAAAAAAAAAAAAACACACACACACAGTAAAGCGACTGCTTTTCTCTTCCTCTTTTTTCTCCTCTGTAACACTTCAACGTTGAGGTGTCATACTTTTACAACCAAAAGCGCGCTTAGCTTCTTCTTTTCTTTTTCATTCTGTTTATTTCCCTCTCCATTTCATTCGATTATTTATTTATGGAAGAGCATATGGGCGGGCTCTTATATATTGAACAGATTCCCTTCTTACGCTCAACACCTTGTCGTCGCTCCCTCTCTTTTCCTCTCCCTCTTTTTTTTTTTTTTCTTCTTGCTTTGTGTTGTTGTAGAATTCAGTTTCTCCGTACGCCTCTTTTTTTTTTTTTGTATTTTCGCTGAGTCGTCTCTCCGTTCGACTTCAGACTTCTCAAAAGAGAAGAAAGAAGAAAAAAAAAAAAAGAAAAAGACGAGCTAAGGAGAAGGACAGTCATAAACTCAACAACATTTTTTTTTTAATTTTCATGAAAAGCGAAGAGGAATCAGAAAAAAAAAAAAAAGAAAAAGAACTGAGGGGTTTTGCGCACGAGTGGCAAGTACAAGGGAAATAAAAAAAAACAACATAAAGGCATGACTTCACTTCCGAACCAGAAGAGAGGGAGAAAGAGAAGAAGAAGAAGAAAAAAAGGTGCATAAAAAGAGCAATACAAGCAAACTATCCCATTTACACACACACACACACACACACACACACACACACACGTGCTTCGTAATCACCTCTACCAATATGCCCCCGTTTCATCTTTTGCTTTCACTGAATAACTCTCGGGACTTCTTGTCTAAGGCAAAAAAAAAAAAAAGAGAATGACGCTAAAAAGGTCAACCTCCTTTTTTTTTTTTTGCCCGCATTTCTTCCTTCTTCATTACCCTGCTCCTCTTTAAGAAAAAAAAAAAAACACCTTTGTGCCCTTTTTTTTTTTTCTGTGTGTGTGTTGCGTAGATCTCCCGCTGACAAGTGCTGCCTCAAAACTCTTGTAAATCAACCAGGTAGTGTTTTCCACCTTTTTTTTTTTTTATTCACTGTACTGTCTTTTTCCTTTCATTTTATAGTCTCTTATATGTGATTTAGCCTATCGTTGGTGCTCGTTATGCTCTCTTCTCTCTCTCTTTCAACTTCTGTTTCTCTTTTTTTTTTTTCTTCTCCTTTTCCTCTGTATGCCTGTTTTGTGCTTCTTGCCCTTCTGCTTTTAGCGTGCGTGTTTGGCGTGTTTTTATGTGTTGTTGCTGTTGTTACACACGCGCGTACCTTCTCCCTAAACTCCGCAGCGATCGGAGGTTGTTGTTGTTATTATTATTTTGCCGCCTCGTCGCTCTCCGTTTTTTTTTTTTCTGCCTTTCAAGGGTTTTATTTTGTTTTATTTATCTTCTTCGGTTTCATGAGCTGTTCTTCTACTTTTTTTTTTCTTCGTCTTCTCATTTTTTTTTTTTTAGCCCTTCTCGCGTACTTTTTATTTCCGTGTTTCTACTCTCGTTTTCTTTCTCTTTCAATGCACCGCTCTGTACCGCCTTTTATTCCCCCGCCCCCCTCCCTCCACTACCCACTTTTTTTAAAGTTATTTCTGTATTCCCCGGCCTCTTTTTTTTTTTTAGTTCATTTCTTTTGTGTTACGTTTTTTTTTTTTATACCTTTAGGAGGTCACTGATTTCTTTTTCTTTCGAATGGTCCTGTTCTTCTCTCTCTCGTCTTTCCCAGTTGCACGCACACACACACACACACACAACAAAAAAAAAAAAGGCTCCGCGGTGCAGTCGGTGCCCCTTACTTACTCACTTTGTGTTTTGTTCCCTTGAACGTGTAGGGCCTGTGCGCGTATGGCGAACTCCTTGTGTACCAGACACTGCCAAAATTAAAATTAAAAAAAAAAAAAGATGCAAGCAAACGAAGAGGAAAAAAATAATAATAATACTAATACATGAGAGACTTGAAAACCCGCGAGCGATTTTCAGCAGCAGGTCCACTGACATGTGGACATTAACAAATGAAACCAAAAATTGTCGAAAGAAGAAAAAAAAAGAAAAGGCAGGCGTGCATCACACCAGTTGGTTAAAAGAGGGGGGAGGAGTCGTGTATGAATGCGTGTATGTGTTTATGGGCGGTAGAAAACAAACACGCAAACAACAACGACAACACCAACAACAGCAAAAAAAAAAAAACGCAAACAAGCAAAACAGGGTAGAGCCGCTGCCCAGTAGCGAAGAGGACTTTTTTTT
The DNA here is from genome assembly GCA_037349495.1 of Lotmaria passim. Classification (NCBI taxonomy): domain Eukaryota; phylum Euglenozoa; class Kinetoplastea; order Trypanosomatida; family Trypanosomatidae; genus Lotmaria; species Lotmaria passim. Next base: position 35,200 of record CP140192.1, read on the forward strand.
TTTTGTGTGTGTGTGAGAAAACACTACTGTAACACGCAAAGCAAACAAACATCAAAAAAAAAAAAAAAGGCATCATAAAGTTGTGTCTCAAGTTCTTTTTTTGTTTTGTTTCTTCTGTTCTACCGTCTTTTTTTTTTTCCAAAGAAAAAGCGTTTTACTCTTTTTTTTTTTGTTTGTTTCTGCCCTTTAACCCCCTTTTTATTATTATTATTATTATTATTATTATTCATACTTCATTTTTGTGCTTCTTCTTCCTGTTCACCGAGTTGTGCTGGACTGTTATGCGAGTCGCCACGAGGGACTTCTCTTTTTTTTGGTGGCCAGCCGATAAGCCACAAAAGGGTAAAGTAAAAAAAAAAAAAAAAGAAAAAGAAAACGAAAGCTAAACTTCGTGTTCTCCGTCTATCTTGATGTGTGACTGTGTGTCTGTTTTTTTTTTTTTCTTTTCTCTCTCTCTCTCTCTCTTTGTGGGTGGCGAGAGAAAGGGAGATGAGAAGCGGTGGTGCAAGTTGCCAACTCATCATTGCCGTGCAACAACGTCTTCTTTGACCCAGGGGGCGGGAGCTTTCCTCGGCTGCTCTTTTGAAGTTCGTGCGATGGATTGTCTGCTGTGGCAGTAAGTCCCCTAGGCATGGCCTCGCTGCTGTCTTTGATCGCTTCTCTCTTGTCGACGTGTGGCGTGCTTCGTGTACGTTAGAGCCTTCCGCGTACAGTGATACACTCCACTGCCAGTGGGCAAAATACGTACATGAGTTTTGTTTGTTTGTTTCTCGAGGGAACGCACTTCTGCGTTGGCTGTTGTCACACGCACGCACACGAACACACACCGTTTAACAGCGCTGCTTCCTACGGCGTCGGACTTCGACATTCTCTTCCTCTCTCTCTCCTTCTTCCGCATTTTTCTTTTTAAAATATCCCACCACTTTATCTGCTGTTATTATCATTACTACTAGTTGTGCTCTTCGGCGCTTCTTTTTTTTTTTTTTAATCTGCGAGTTGGAAGTGCTGACAAGCCGACAAAAAAAAACGTGAGTTAATATTAAAAAAAAAAAAAAAAGAACGCTGGAGTTGAGAGCACAGAGGCACTCAGCTAGTTTCCGCCGGCTTCCGACGATGTTCAAAGGCATCCTGTCTCACACGGGCGCAGAAGGACGTACGGCGCGGCGTCTGGCCACCGTCGCTCAGAGCGCGCGTCGCAGCCACCAGCCGCACCTGCGCGAGACGGCACGGCAGTCCATGCAGCAGCTGAACAGCGTGCGTGCACGTCAGCAGAGTCGTCGCGCACACAGACATAACCGATCGCAGCAGCACGTGTTCGAACGTCAAATAAATGGCGAAATCGACGCGGCAACGCAGGCGGGGTGGACAGCGGCGCAGGACGCGGCACTTGCGCAGGAGGACGCGACGTGGCGCGCACGTAACCCCCGACACTCTTTTCAACAGGAAGACGCAGCCCCTGCTTCGTTCACGGGCTCCTCCTTCTCCCCTCTGCACTACGACGCCGTGGACGCCGAGACGGGCAACAGCGTCGTGCAGCAGAACTTTGATCAGCTCGTGCACCGCGCCCTGCTCCACTACGGTCCTCCACTGCCGGTGGAGGTTGTGATGAACAACAAGGTGATTTCCGCGGCATCCATGTCGCCTGCGCAGCGCCGCGCACAACACGCCGAGCTGCAGCACGGCGGCACCGGCGGCGCTGATGACCCGAGCGCGGTGTACATGGATGAGGTTGGACTGAAGATGCACGAGTTCATGGCTGTTTTGCGGAAAGAGGAACCGCACTTCAGCGTGCGGGAGAGCTGCGACGGGGTGCCGCTGTCGTTGATGGTGCAGAACTGCAGTTTATTACGTGCCTACGGCGGGAAGGTGAACTACATGCGGTTTGTGCGCCGCCTGCCTCGGGCGTCGTCTGACGACGCCCGAGGCAGCACTCCCGCCCCCTCTTCTCCAAGTGACGACAAGGAGGGACCCCCGGATGCCGGGGACACGATGATTGTTTCGCTAGGGATGTACAAAATGCGCGAGATGCCGTCGCAGGACGGTGTTCGGCAAGGACCGCAGCCATGGCGGTACTCCTATCGCACTCTTTAACAAAACCTCGCTGAGCTGGCGGCGTGGGCAAAAAAAAAGAAAAGAAGAAGAAGAAAACAACAAACGATGAGGCTGGTTGTCGTTTCACTGATTTGAAGCTCGACTGGATCACTTGTCACGCGAGACGAGCTCTTTTTTTTTTTTTTTTCATCTACAGAGTGCTGAACTAGAGCTCTCCGCCTTAATCAGAGCCAAAAAAAAAAAAAAAGATGAAAAGAAGAAGGAGGACAGCTGCGCAGATCAGGTCTCAGTGCAGGTTTCGACGCTGTCAGGAGCATCAAAAAAAAAAAAAAACTGTAATTCAGCAATCAAACGCCATGCCTTTCTCTCACTTTTTTTTTTTTTTGACTGAGAGGTCTTCAGTAACGCGTTTGACTCCTGGATTATGGAAACCCGTGTCGCAAACAAGAAGAGAAGAAAAAAAAAAAAAGCCCATCGCTCAACAACAGCAATGACGAACCGACGATACAGCGATATACACAGCCACAGAAAAACACTGCTGATCCACTTCGCACGTCTTTTTCTCTTCTTCTCTCTTTTTTTTTTTTCTTCAAATGTTCGTAACGTTATCGAAAAAGCACCAACGTAAATCTCACAGCCATCAGTACTGGCATATTTACAACACATAAGAAAAGTTCCAGGCTCCGTTTGATTCGCCAAACACACAGACACACTCCATCACATCATCCTTTCTCGTACGCACCTAACGCTTGACTGGCGGAGATGGCGACGTCGGTGCTGGCCATCGTGAACGCGCGGCGGGTGTGGCGTGGTGCATCGGTGCTGCAGCCGGAGGTGGACGCGTCGTTGTACCCGGCAACGACGGACGCGGTGCTCCTCGAGGACGCACGCATCACCTGCGTGGGCACCACCGCGGAGGTGCGGCAGCGCTACGACGCCGCTGTGGCAGCACAGGCGGCCGCGCACGGCAGCGATAGCGGTGGCGCTGCACGTGCGGTGGAGTTCGGGCGGCCGCGCGTGGTGTCGCACCGCGTCATCGACTGCGCGCACCGCTACGCCGTATACCCGGGCTTCATTGACTCGCACGTGCACCTCTTAGACGGTGGACGCTCCCTGCGGTCTCCACAGCTGAACTACGCCTCCAGCCGCGCGCACTTCACGTCGATTGTGCGTGACTTCGTGAACGCGGCGTACAACCACGAGGAGGGCGGGTGGGTGTACGGTTGTGGCTGGAGCGAGGCGGTGCTAGGCTGCTCGCCGACTCGTGCTTGGTTGGACGAGGTCAGCACGTCGATTCCGCTGGTCATGTACAGCAAAGACTTTCACTCCGTTGTGATGAACGAAACGGCGCTGCGGCACTGCCACATAATCCCCGGTGCCGATGACGGCGAGCCCGTTCTGACGCACGTGGACGGCGGCCGCATCGAGGTGGACGCGCACGGCGAGCCGACCGGCGTGCTGCGTGACAACGCGGTATTTGTGACGAAGAAGTACGCGCCGTCCGCCGACACGCCGCACAACCAGCAGCAAGCGATGGATGCGGCACATGAGTATTTGCTGTCGCGCGGCTTCACTTCCGTGTTCTCAATGATGTCGACCACGTACTCGGACAACATCAACGAGATTGCGTTTCTCGCGCAGGCGGAGCGCCGCGGTGCGCTGCGGCTGCGTGTGCGCTATGGCGTGCCGCTGAACGACGTAGTGCGCTTCGCGGCGGAGTTCCAGGCAGTGGCGATGGCGGCAGCGGCGCGTGGCGAGCGGGGCGACGACTTCACGTTGCCGCACCGCTTCACGATGGTGCCGCCCGCCGCGGGTGGCGGCTACCTGCTACTGGGCGCGGTAAAGCTGTTCTCCGACGGCTCGCTGAGCTCGCGTACGGCGGCGATGAACCGCCCGTACGGCTACGACGTGGAGACGGGCGGCGACATCGACAGCGAGCAGGAGGACACGGCGATTGCGACGTTTTTGGCGTCGCGCAGCGGGACGTCGTGCCAGTGCGGGCTGCTGGCGATGCCGCGCGTGGAGCTGCAGGCGGCGATCCATTCCGCACACGCGCACGACCTGCAGTGCGTGGTGCACGCCATCGGCGACCGCGCCGTGGCGACGGTGAACCGCGCGCTGTGCTTGTCGGCGGAGTGGCTGCGCGAGCGCGTGGCGGGTGCGCCGTCGGCGGCGGTGGCGACCTTCCGTGCGTGTCCGCGGTCGCGCGTGGAGCATCTGCAACACGTGGCGAACGTGGCGAAGGAGGTGGCGCGGATGGCGCAGTGCGACATCATCGCGTCAATGCAACCCTGCCACCTCCTCTTCGACGGAGACTACGTCGATGCGCTGCTGGGGAAGCGGCGGAAGGATACGTCGTACATCTGGGGGACGCTGCTGCGCTCGCACATCCGCGTCGACCTCGGCTCCGACTGGCCGGTGGCGCCGGCGGACGTGAACGACGGGCTGCGCGGCGCGGTGACGCGGGTGCCGGACGTGATGACGGCGCTGGCTGCAGAGGAAGAGAAGGAGCGGCAGCAGCAGCAGCAGCAGCAAGAAAAAGAAGGCCAGCCAGCGGATGTTGCCACCGCTGCTGTTGCTGCTGCTAGTGATACCGCAGTGAAGCGCTTCCACGACACGTGGAGCCCAGCGGAGTGCATCTCGATGGACGCCGCGTTGCGGACGTACACGTACGAAGGCGCGTACGGGATGTTCATGGAGGACTACGTGGGAACACTGGAGGTGGGCAAGCTGGCAGACATCTCTGTCTGGTCGGATGACTGGCTCGACGAGAGCGGGCGTGTGCCAATGCGCGGAGTGGCGGGCGAGAACGCGCGGTGGTGGCCGCGGCACGCGGAGCCGCAGACGGTGTTCACGATCGTGGGCGGCATCGTGGAGTACGAGCGCGCGCAATAAGAAGACGAAGAAAGAGAGAGGTGAGGGGAAAAAAAAAGAAAAGGTCGTTGAAGCACACTCTGGCCTAAGCTTGTTGGTGGACGTCATCCCACTCTGGATGACCTGTGAGCGTTTCAACTTCCGCGTTCTCGACGAGGAACATGGCATTCTGACAGTCGTTTCTCCCTTCCTTTCCAATCCTAAATCCCACATCTCAGTGACTCTCTCTCTCTGTTTTTTTTTTTTTTTTAATGTAGCTCCTGTTTCCTTTTCATAGCACGAGCCAACATTGTTAAACGGACTACTGTGGTGACGATGAAACGCAGGTTTATCGCTCTTTTTTTTTTTTTGCTGTTTTTCTTAAACTCAATACACTCGCTTTTGCCTCCGCCTCCTTTTTTTTTTTTCGAAATCTGGCCGAGGGACTTCATCGTTACGAGTGCATGCGAAGAGTGACGTCGTGTCAACTCTTCTTCGACTTGTTGTATCTTTTCATTTATCATTGTTGTTTTTTTATTTCTTAATGAGGGTATTTTAAACAGCGTTTCTGTTTAGAGCTCGTCCTGAAATACACAATATTATTACATATTTACTTATATATATATATATATATATATATATATAAACGATTGTTCTTATGCGTCCAGGTTTCGGACTTCTACACTGTCTTTTTTTTTTTTGTTATCTGTTTTATTATTTTTTTTTTTTATCAGTTGGCCATTTCAGAGTAAAAGAAGAACAGAGAAGAAGAAAAAGAAACGGAATTATGCTCTCCGGGTTATTATTATCATTGTTATTTTTTTTTTTTTTGATCGGAAATCAGGTAAACAGCATGGAGCAGCGGGTTTAACACACCAGAATTGAATCGTATAGCTGGTGTTTCTCTTTCCTTATCTTTGCGGTTCTTCGCATATCTTCCTTTACTTTTTTTTTTTTTTTTCACCTCAGTGAATCGTATGAACTACCACATTCTTCCTCAGCGGCTGTGTGCTTGTCTTCTCATATCGCTTCATCTTTCTATTTCTTCCATCTTATTCCGTGTACTTCGTCTTTAATAGGCTATTATTATTATTATTATATATATACATATATATATATATATATATATATATATTGTGTGTGTGTGTGAGGAGGCTTCTCATTCGTGGAAGCTGCATCACACTCCCCTCGTTTTCGAAACTGCGCCGTCACATGTCCGCCAACGATGCGGGGCGGCACCCCAACCCTGGCGTGCCGCAGGACGACGACGGCGCCGCCCACAAAGTCTCGCAGTACTGGACGCAGTTCAAGTATAAGGCACTGAGCTACGTGACCGATGAACCACCCGCTGACGAGGCCGTCCTGACGCAGATGCCAGAGGAGCAGGGGTACATGGATGGCTTGTCCGAGATGACGGACCTGTCCTACACGCAGCGCATCTCTGGCTTCTTGATGTTGATGGGCATGGGCATCCTGTTCATCGTGTTTGCCCTCTTCCTGTGGATGGTGCCAAAGAAGTTTGCGTTTTTTATGACGTGCGGCAACGTGTTCTGCCTGTGCTCCACCATGTTTCTCGCGGGTGTAAAGAAGCAGCTGCAGACGATGTTTCAAGCAAACCGGTTCGAGGCTGCCTGTATCTATGTCGTCTCCGTCGTGCTGACGCTGATCAGCGCAGTTCGGCTGAAGTCAAGTCTGCTCTGCATAATCTTTTCGGTGGTGCAGTTGGCGTGCATCCTGTGGTACGCCCTTAGCTTCCTGCCGTTTGCACGGCAGACGGTTCGAGTGGTAGTCAGCTACGCGTCGAAGATCTTTGGGCCCATCGTGAATGTCATTGTGCAAGGTGTGAGCTCGTGTCTGGGAGCCGTACTGGGTTAAAAGAAGAGAGAGGGGGAGGGGGGGGAAAAAAAAAGAAGGAAACAGAGAATCAGATTTGAGTGTTTTCCTATGCTGTGGTTGCTCTTGTTGTTTTAGCGTTGGTCTTTTTGTTTTGTCTCTTACTTACTTGCTTGCTTGCTTGCTTGTTTTCTATTTCTTCTTCTTCATGCTCAAATATGCACGCGCTCTCATTAAACCATCGTAAAAGAGGAAAAGTAGGAGCAATAAGAGCTTTACGCACCTTTATTAATGTTATTTTATCATTTTCCTCTGCTGTCACTGCTGCCCTGGTGCAGTGCGTCTTTGGTCTGTCCGCACCGCCGGTCTCCACACGTCGTGTGTCGTTGGTGCGACCATTCTGGACGCTTCTGCGATCGATCTTGCCCTTTTTTTTTTTTTGGTCCTTCCCATGGCTTCTTCAAAACTCGGCTGCCCTCACGCGTAAACTCTTCTTTCGCCGCAATGTTAACTTAGCAAGAAGTGAAGAGAAGAAAGAAAAACAAGCGCCAGATTCACTTGTTCTGCTTTATATAAATACAAATATACATATTTATATGTATCTGTTTAGTTGTTTATTGTATTAAGGTCCCTACAGGCTTTCTTCTTGTTTCCTTTTACTCGATGCTGCGTCGCGCGCCGCTACAACGCAGCGCCGGTGCTGCTGCTGCTGCTGCTGCTGCCGCGACAGCGGCGGGTGGCTTGGCGCTGCCGGCGCTTGAGTCCTTTGAGCGCGGTGCGGTGGGCACGAAGGAGTGGCGTTTTTTTCTGAAAAACCCGTCGAGCGGGACACCCATGTCCGCCTGGCATGATCTGCCGCTGCGCCCCATCGCGGCGGCGTCGTCGTCGTCTTCCGATCCGCGGCTCTTCGCCGCCGTGACCGAAATCCCGCGTGGCACGCGGGCCAAGATGGAGCTGTGCAAGGAGGAGGCACACAACCCCATCAAGCAAGACCTCTTTACCAAAAAGCCCGGTCAGCCGCTGCGCTTCTTCAAGTACGGGGATATGCCGTTCAACTACGGCTTTCTCCCCCGCACCTGGGAGGACCCTGCGCACAGGGACGCCCGAACCGGCTGCGACGGCGATGGCGACCCCATCGACGTGGTGCACCTCGGCACGACACACGCCTTGGGTCAGTGCGACGTGGTGCGCGTGCTCGGTGTGCTGGGCCTAATCGATCAAGGTGAGACGGACTGGAAGGTGATCGTGGAGTCCGCGTCGCCCGCCGCAGGAGAGGGCTACGGAAATCTTGCGAAGGTGCCGCAGGACGTGAAGGCGACGATCGTCGACTGGTTCGAGAACTACAAAGTCCCAGACGGCAAGCCGAAGAACGCCTTCGCCTTCGACAAGGAAATTAAAGACGCCGACACGGCGCTGGAGATCATTGCGCAGTGTGCGCTGCAGTACGAAGCGTTGATGTCCAGCAAGCATCCTGACCACAGCTACTGGCTGCGTTAACGACACGCGTAAACTGAGTTGGACAAAACGGAATTTGGCCGATTTGTGAGTGCTTTTTCTTTTTTCTTGTCTCCCATCGGTTTCCTTGTGGCTGTGAAGGGACTGATAAAACCCAGCATGTGTGTTTATGTGTGGCAGTGTAATCCCCCATTTTTTTTTTTGCTATCGAACCTGCAGTTTCTTTTTTTGTTTCTTGAACGAACCTGTTCTCAGCTAAAGAGAAAAAAAAAAAAAAAGGAAGCGCTTCGTGAGGAAGAACTACCGTGCTCATTTTACGCCTACTCGCGCATGTCACTGTTTCGCATTTGTTCGTTTTTTTTTTTTTTTACGTTTGTTTTGTGAAGTACGAAAAGTGTTTACGTCGGAGACGCCTCCTGTGTGTCTGACACCTGTTGCTGCTTTTGCAGCCTCTTCCTTCCCCCCTCTCCTCCTCCCCCGTTATGTGTGTGTGTGTTTTTTTTTTTTGTGGCCTCAAGGTCGCTACTCAAAAACAAAGAACGCACTCTTTCTTCTCTATCCCTCTTTTTCTCCTCACTTCTTAACGGCTCGCTGGAGATCAAAGAAAGTAGAGATAAGAGAGACGAGAACCCGTAGTGCACACACACACACACACACACACACGTACACACACTGACTCGCTCATCACTTGTGGGCAAAAAAAAAAAGAAAAGCTCGCATCGCCACGCAAGACAGGATGAACACGTCAAAAAAGAAACGGGCGATGCCCGGCAAGCTGGATACGACAGAGGCGGATAAGAACACCCCAAAGTCCATCATCGTCTACCGCGGCGACGTCGGCACGGTGGTGCGGGCGCTGATGCACGAGTGGCGTAACGTCTTCCTCCCGTGGAGCAGCAAAAAGCTGCACGGAAGAAACAAATCGCTGAAAGACTTCCTCGCCGTCGCCTCGACGTTCAGCGTGTCCCATCTGCAGCTGTTCACCGCCCCTTCACACGGCACCTCGCTGCGAATCATGCGTTTCTTCAATGGTCCAACGCTGTCTTTTCGCGTGCTGAGCTTCACGCTACACAAGGAGGTCATGGCGAAGCAGCGCCGTCCTGTCGCGGTGGATCGTGCCGCGTGGGACGTGGCCCCGATTGTGGTGCTGAACAACTTCAGTCACCCCGACCTCGCCCAACGTGCCGAGGTGCCGCTGCTGGCGGCCACCTTTAAAGCCCTCTTCCCATCGTTAAACGTGCAGACGATTCAGAACAGCGAGATTCAGCGCGTGTGCCTCTTCCACTACGACCACGTCGAACACGTCGTGGAGGTGCGCCACTATTACATCAACGCCCGCACCGTGGGCGTTACGAAGACGGTGAAGAAGCTGCTCGAGAATCGCCGTCCGACGAAGCTCGGAACGCTGGAGAGCATCGACGAGGTGCTGGACCGCGAGGACGCTTGGTCGGACACGGACGGCGAGGGGGAGGAGGTGCCGCTGGTACAGCCGTTCCGTCATCACAGCGAGCAGTGCCGCGTAAAGCTGCAGGAGATCGGACCCCGCATGACGCTGGAGCTCGAGAAGGTGGAGAACGGCTTCGCCGGCGGTGAAGTCATCTACCACAGGACAGAGAAAAAGACACTGCGGCAGGTGCAGGCGAACGCGGCCAAGGTGCGCGCGCGCAAGACGGAGAAGGCGAAGCGGCGCGCCGTGCAGGACGAAAACGTGCAGCGCAAACGGCAGCGGCAGGAGGACAAGATTGAGCGGAAGCGGCAGCGCCGTGCTGCTGCGGCAGAGGCACAAGAAAAGAACACGTTCGAGGTGGCCGGCGGCGGCGACGCGGACGGATACGTGGGCGATGCGGAGTAACGCCGAGGGAATTAAGTGGAAAAAAAAAAAAGGAGGAAGGCGTTGAAAACAGAAAAGGCGCTGGAGTGAAATGAGAAGTGACGCTGGTGCGTGGCCGCTACGTAAAGAAGAGAGGGAAAAAGAAAAGTAAAAGAACAACGACCACGAGTAGCGATTTGGTTTATCTACTGAGCTTTGGAACTCCAGCTGTCTTTCGCTCCTCCTCTTCTCCCTCCTCCCTTTTTTTCCCGCGTTGCTTGCCTGTCTTTTAGTTTTCGCTGCTGCTGCTGCTCTTTTTTTTTTTTTTCTTTAGCTTTTCAACTTTTGGCCTTGCTCGACGCCGACGCTGAGGAGATTGCGATTGAAGAAATGAAACACACACACACGTGTTTTTCTTTTACTTTTATGATTGTGATGGTTATTATTATGCCTAACTCTGTTTTTGATGACGTTTAACATCCTCCTTGTCAGCTGTGTACACACGAACGGAGGGGGACTTGCATCAGCGTAAAAGGGAATGGGACTTTAAAGCTGTATGGACTAACGTAAAAGCTATATGTAAAAAAAAAAAAAAAGAGCATGACAGCATAACGATATGACACGCTCATGTGGAGGGGGTAAACACGTACGCAGACTTCTCATCGTCTATCATGATGTGCCTTGGCAGGAATTGGGGAAAGACACAGCACTTAGAATCATCGGCAGTGAAGAGCGGGTGAAAATGTGCAGCGTGCTTTTTTTTTTTTTCCGATAAGCGTCGATGATGCAAATAAGGACTCGCCACGGATGAGAGGATTGCACATGCATGTGTGTGTGTGTGCTTCTCTGCACCATCGTGCAACAGCTACTCACTTTTTTAGCTTAAAAAAGAAAATAATGTGTCGTTGAAGAGGGCTGCTGACCTCCAGTTTTTCATTGTGTTTTCTTCTCTCCTTCCCCCTCCCTTCTCCCTCCTCTTATTTGGTATGCTTCAACTTGCGGTGGCGGCACCGCCCACGACGCTGTTTATTATTATTATTGTTATTATTGCTGTTGGATACACAACCATATAAAGCACACAGGTGTCGGCAGTACATATATAACTAAATATAAATATATATATATATATATATTTATTTATATATATATATATATATATTTATATAAAGAAAGAGTCAGTGCTTGGACTCAGACACAGAGCTCTTCTTTATTATTATTGTTCTTGCACGCTTGGACAGCCCTGCATATCTTCATCATCTCATGACCCTTTCGTATCTTACGTCTTTTCTGTTATAGAAGAAGCGACGCGACATCCTTGTTTTATTTATTATCATTATTATTATTATTATTTTCTCTCTCTCTATCTCTGTGTACGGGTTTATACTCATCAGATAACATACACACACACACACACACACATCTACACACCTACACACGTACACCCGCTGCTGTGTATATCCACGTACAGCACTACGCCCATGAGTCTTTAAAAAAGAAAAAGAGAAAGAAGAAAAAATAATAATAATATAGTATACATAAAATAAAGTAACGCGTCCATGCTTTACGACTTTTTTCGATTTCTTCGAGGTGTCTGGGAGGCGGTGCTGCTTCCATTTGTCATTCTCGCCATCGCCAACTTAGCCACGGACGGCTGGGAGGCTGTCATCCACCTGCAAGACACGCTGACGGTGCTCTTTTACTTCCTGTGCGGGTGCAGCCACAAGAACTACCCGCTGTCGCGGTCCGCGATTGACGCGCAGCGGGCGGCGTTGGCCGCCGCGGCTGCGTCAAGAGCGGCATCCGCACAGGCATCTGCCGCCTCGGCGGCCGTGACCGAATCACCGAGGTCTGCCTCTCCGACGTCGGCGTCCGCCACGCGTCGCCGTGGCTATCGCGTCGCCGTCAACAGCGAGGATGACAACGACGCGGACAGCGAGGCCGACTTCCCGTCGTCCGTCGGCGCTGTCAGCAAGCGCGTGACATCCGACAAGGATGCCGTTGATCGGGAGCACAGCGGCCACAGCGTCCTCGACAGCGCAGACAAGACGGCGCGTACGACGTTGTCTTCGCCCACGTCAAGCGCGTCGCCGCAGGAGCTGGCCCCCTGCATTCAGCGCCGCCTGCTGCTGGGGAAGAAGGGTGAAGTGGAGGAGTGGTTGCCGGCGCTGCGAGGTCGCGTGCTGGTCCCTCCCAACTACCCGCTCGGTGCCTCACGCAGTTTGCATCAACTGGTTAGTATTGTGATCGGTCCTATTCAGCAGCCGACGGTGGCGACGATGCCGACGCGGCACCCCGAGCCGCAGTGGCCCCCGCACTTCCTGCGCACGAGCAACGTTGGCAGCGCCAGCGCGGGCAACAAGGGCACGAGCCCGAATGGCGTGGGCGGTGACGCGGTAGGCGACCCGTCGACGGATGACTACAGCAGCTCCAACTCGAGCGCCACGTCGAACACGCTGCGGCACCGCAGCGACCATCGTGCGCAGGCCCACGGAACGCCAGCGGCGGCGGCGACGACGGCCCGGTACCGGCAGGCTTCCTCCGTCGTGTACCGACGCGTCAGCAGCCGCCACCTCGACTTCTCGAACTCGCGCGTCGCACCGCACCTGATCGCGTCGATCACGGCCCACCACGTGCTGAGTTACCCGGCGACGCGGCAAAAAGTGCTCGTCATGGATCTTGATGAGACGCTGTGCTATGTCTCCACTACCACGGCGAACATGGCCGGTCCACCGACGTTCTCGGAGGTTATCCCGACCGCCTCCGGCGCGGAGCTGTTCCACGTGTGGGAGCGCCCCTACGCACGTCTATTTCTATCCACTGTGGCGAAGCTGTTCAACGTGGTGCTCTTCACCTCTGCGTCGAAGCCGTACGCGGATACGATCTTGCAGCGCATCGATCCCGATCACCTGTTGAAGTACCGCTACTATCGCCAGGACTGCCGTCTCGTGTCGCGCGGGCTGCTGAAGAAGATGTGCGCTGTGGCTGGCATGCGGGGGGTCTCGCCGGGCAGCCTGGCACATCACAGCAGCAGCGACCGTAGCGCCGTCAGCAGTGGCGGCGCCAACCCGCTAGGCGACTTCACGACCAGCGCACACGGCGGCGGCAGCAGCAGCAGCAGCAGCAGCAGCAGCAGCGGTAGTAATGAGGGAGGATGCTCGACCGTGAACACTGACGAAGAAAGTCCCGGCATGGGAAGGGATCCGGCGCACCGGAACGCGCAGGTCAGTCAACGCCGTTCCACGAACAACGCGGTGGGCAGTGGCGGCAGCAGCAGCAGCACTGGCAGCAACAGCAACAACAACAACAGCACCTGGGACGATGTGCCGAGCAGCGTAGCAGAGAGTGTCGACGCCGCCGCTGATACGCCGATGCGGCGCGACGAGACTCGACCTTCTTTCCCGGCGACCGCGCGTAGCTTTGCCTCCGCGCATGGCTTACCCACGTCTTTTTACACAGGCTTGAACGCGAACACCAGCGTGAGTGACAGCAACAGTGACATCGTCAGCAGTACGGCGGAAGCGGTGGACGACTTTTCTGGATTAGAGAAGTCGGTGTTGAATGAGCATGCGAAGGTGCTCGTGAAGGACCTGCGTGCGCTCAAAGTACCACCCGAGTTGTTGGTGATGATCGACAACTCGGAGGAGTGCACGCTGGTCAACCCCGAAAACGCACTGATCGTGTCGCCGTACATCCCGTCGCTAACGAAGGCGACATCGAATGAGAAGTCCGTCTCGACGGTTGCTGCTGCGGCGGCTGATCCTGCTCCCGTCTTGGGTGGTGGGGAGGCGACAGCGGAGCGTCAAGCGGCCGACACCACCGCATCGGCCGATGCATCCGCCTCTGGCGCGAAAAGCGTGTCCCTGAGCACAGGACGGCAGCGGAGTGAACGCGGTGGGCGTGCCGCGCACGTTGGCGCGGACGCCGCCCCGGCGGAAGAGGCTCTACTGATGGGGGACGACATGACAGTGAATGAGGGGCCGGAGGAAGACGAAGTGCTGCTGGCGCTGCTGCCCATGCTGGAGTGTCTTTTAGTGGTCCCTGACGTCCGCTCAATTCTCCGGCTGGGCAAGTTGTATTAAGTTATGCGGAGTGAAGACCCACGCTTTACTTGTTGTTTTTTTTTTTTTTTTTGCTTTAAAAAAAAAAAAGAACGGGAGGGGAAAATAAGAAGAAGCGTCGACTGACGAACGCCTTGAGCAAACAAAATGAGAAAAAATGAAGTAGTCCCGTGTCCGTGACGCTGTCAGGAAAAAAAAAAAAGAAAGGGGAGGGAGGCGCGGTGGAGTGGGAGGTCGAGCTTTCTTACTCTTCGCAAAATGAACGGTGGCGGACGAGCGAACGACAAAATAAAAAAAAAAAGAAGAACAACGCCGCTTCAGCAGTAATTCAAGGCAAGCACACAAGCGTATAAGCACACAGTCACAGACACACGCAATCATCATCTCCTCTCTTATCTTGGCAATGCTGTCTGCCTTTTTTTTTTTTTTTTGAATCAAAGAAAAAAAGAGGTAAACACACACACACACGCACACGCACACGCACACGCACACCCAGACGCAAACGCAGACACAGAAAGTGCGCGTAGAAGGGCACGATCCCGGGCTGTCATCTCAGCTCTGTTTTTCTTTTTTTTTTTTTTAATGGCGTGTGTGCATGTGCCACTGTTGCCTAAACTGCGTTAGACCCAAGTTGTTCACCTAAAACCTCTAATTCTAACGATAAACTCTGTTTCGGTTTCTTCATTTTACTTTATTTTCAATCCCTCTTTCTTTATAGACAGCTCCGTTCAGAGGTCGGAACACATGCATGCGTGCTTCCCGTGCTCCACCGCGACGTTGGTTCGCCGTATCTGGCGCGCCGCCGCACTTCACACGACGACGACGACGACGACCACCACCACCACCACCACCATAGTTTCAACCGCTTCACCCGCAGCTTTATATGTCCTGTGCGCATCCCGACGGCCGTACCACGGTCAAAGAGGATGGCTTCGGACAACGCCTCTGCTGCACGCCTCGACTGCGAAGAAGACGTCAGCGAGGACGAAGGTGCGTAGCCCGCGAGCGCGTAAAACGAAGTCCAGCCCCGCAGCCTCGAAAGCGGGCGTCTCGTCTGCACTCGCCGCAGCGGCACAGGCCTCGCCAGCACATCGGCCCCCACCATCCCCACCACCACAATCACCTCAATCAGTCGCACTGCTCACACAAGCATCGTCGCCGTCTGTAACTTGGTCTCCTTCAGACTCCGCGCCAGCTCCTCCGGTTAAAGCGGCAGTCCCCTCGCCAAGCACAGGGCGCAGAACACAGCAGCAGCAGCAGCGAGTGCTGACTCCACGTAACGTAATACGAGAGTGGCGCGCGCTGCGTCAGCAGTGTCGACAACGCGTTCTCCTCCAAACAACAACAACAACAGCGATCACCTCCGCAACTCACGGAAGCGGCTTGAGTGGAGCTGCGCCGTCGTCTTCCGTCATGGCCTCCGGAGGCGCCGCGGGAGGTGGCGCGGACGCGGCGTTTCGCGTGTCGTCGCTCGGCGCGGAGGTGTCGCCGGCGGAGCGGACGCAGCTGCTGACGACGCTGGCGAAGGAAGCAAAAACCTACCCGCAGCTGCACACCTTCTTTTACCCGAACGGCCAGAAGAGCACGGACACGAGTACGAGCCACAGCAATGCCGATGGTAGCCGCAAGACTAGTACCCATAGCAGCGGGAAGAGCAATGAGGAAGGGACAGCAGCCTCCACGGCATTGACGTCTGATGAAGCGGATGTGGTGTTCGCGACGTGGGATGCGCGGGAGGGCGACGTGGCGGCGCTGTCCGAGCGTGACACGGTGGAGTGGCTGACGCTGCTTCGTCTGCACCGACACCTCACACAGGACGCAGGTAACGCGGCGGCAGACGTACAGCAGCGGGCATGGGACGCCTTGACAGCTTCGCTTCACGCGCACGTACAACAGAGCTTAGCTGCGGCAGGAGGCGGCCATGGCGAAGACGAGAAAAAAGCAACGCCGACGATGACCAGCGCGGCAGCGTCAACGATTGCGATGGTGCTGCACGTGCTGATCGACGCATATCGGGATCAGCTCGCGGTGGGCGCCTCCGCCGCGACCACCGCTGCCCACCTCCACGCTGCGAGTAGAAACGAAGACAATGACGCAAGCAGCAGCGGTACTGGACAACGGCGGCGGCGGCCACGGCGATCGGCTGCGCAGATGCGGCGGCTGGAGAAGCAGCGCGCGGAGGTCAGCGCTGTGCACGCGCGTGTCTCACGTGTGCTGGCGGACCTGGTTGCCCCGCTTTACGGCGTCGCACTCGCGACGACGACGATCACCACCACAGCCGCAACGGGTCCTGACGAGCAGGACAGCGAAGGAAAGTTGCGGGGCGCGACTTCGTCAGATGTGCCATACGGCCATGCTTCGACGTTGGTCATGATCGCCGCAGTGAGCGCTCTCGCGGACGATGCTGCTGGTCTGCTGGCCCGTGCACCGGCATTCGATGTCCACCTCTTCTCGCCAGAAGCAGAGTGGAAATTGAACTGGCGTGCGTGGCGCGAGGCTGCGCTTCAGCGCCTCTCTGCGTATTTCGAAGTCCCGGCGGCACAAGGGAAGACGAAGGACAGCTACGACGGGCCGCCTTCGGCGTTGGCGGTGCCGTCGACGCCTGCTGCCGCAGCGCTGTTGTTTGTGGACATGCTGTGCTGCCTGCGCTGGACCGAGGAGCTGGAGCTGGTCCTGCGCGTCGCCACGTTGAGTGACGTGGAGGAGTGGTGTCAGCGCACGCTGCTAAAGATCTGCCGCGTCGGTGACGCCCCGGCGCGGCAGCGCAGCAGTGGCAGTAGGAAGAAAGACTCGAGACACGCTGACCCAGACAGCGTGCGGGAGTTGTTCCTCTTTCTGTGCACCCCAGTTGTGGCGGCCGCGCTGAACGCGCTCACGCCGGATCGTGTCACCTACGCTCAGGCCGTCACCGATCTCTGCACCGTGGCCGCCACGTACTTGCACACGCACACACCAGATGAAGTTGGGCATCTCGTCGATAGCGTCGAAAAGGAGCATCACGCGAGGGCGCAAGGCGTACGCCTCTCCCGTACCTCGCAACAACAACAGCAACAGCAGCAGCAGCAGCAGCAACAACAAGAGCTGTGTCCACCGCGGCCACCGCTGTCCAGCCCTGTTGTCCAGCTGCTGTATGCGATGTTCTGTGCAGGCTTCTCCCCCGCTTCGCTCCTCACCAGTGGCCTTTGCCTAGCCCTGTCGCCGCGCGAGACGGTCGACGCGGTGCACGCGGCCGACCTCTTCTCGCTGCGCTGCGGCCTGACACCGTTGCCTGTGCGCACGCGTGCGGTGCTGGTGGAACAAGTCGTGCAGCTGCTTCAGCACGGTCGGCGGGACCGCCACCGGGTCGTCGTCAGCTCCACCGATGATGCGGATGACGAAGCGGTACACAATACGGACGGATCGAGTTTTTCGCTCGCGTCTCGGCTGGCTGAGGGCGCGGCCGCGATCACGGTGTCGTCGACTGCTGTGGCAAGCTTGGGCTACGGGGGCGGCAGCGGCGGCGCGGTCGTTCCGCCTGGTGGCAAGTCTGCACGACGGAAAAGCGGACGTTCTTTTTCAGAAAAGAAGGGCAGCAGCAGCAGCAGCAGTGGCGGTCACACGAGTGGGGCGCTCCGTGAAAACGACGTCTTCGCCGTGTCAGCAGAGCCGGCAGTAAAGGACGTGGGTGCTGCCTCGTCGTCGTCTTTCACTGGCGGCTTGCTGACCCCAAGCCTCTATCGCAAGCATGTCAACGCACTTCTTTACATTGGGACGGAGGCGATGGTGGAGTCCGTGCTGCGCGGTGACGTCGCCGCGGTGCAGGCCATCGGACACGCGCTGCTGCCTCTGCTCCAGCAGGAGGGTCGTGAGGCGGCGCTGACGGAGGGACTGGAGCGTGCGTGGGCGACGCTGCGTCGGCGGTTGGGCGATTTAGGTCGCAATGACATAGAGAGTCCGTCGTGCGGGACAACACGTGGACGAGCCGACGCGCCGCCGCTGCGGCTGTCCGCGCCGATGGAAGAAGCGCTGGCGGCGCTGTCGTCCCTATTCGTGTCACACATGGCAGAGTCGGCGATGAAGTTGCAGACGAGTGCAACGTTGCTCAACATGTCCGCAGCCGCAGCCGCGGCCTCTTCTGCTTCATGGTCAAAATCGCAGGTGCACGGCGGTTCAGAAACCGGCATTGACAGTGGCAGCAGCGGCGGCGACAGTCGTGGCGCCCCATTGAACAGCTCCACGCTTATCGAGATGGCGCTGCGACTTAGCACCGTCGCCGTGCTGTGCGGCATGACCGCCGACACCGTCGCGCAGCTGACGACACTGCATAATACTCTGTTGAAGTCCCACATGCGCGCGCTGGAGATGGCCGCCTCGCTGAGACGCGCGTCATCGAAAGCGTCAAGCACCGCGCTTGCCGAGGAAAATGCGCACAGCGGTGTCGGCGTGTCGTCTGACAACCCCGTCGCAGCTGCGTTTGCGGTGGTGGAGCGCCTGGAGCGTTTTCTAACCGACTTGTCGCGTCAGTCGCTGCCGTGGAGCCGACACGCGCACTCCTCGCACGTCCGCCTGAGCGGTGCCGCCGTGCAGCAGGTGCTGGCGCTCTACATTGCCTCCACTGCGAACGTGGTGCGTGATATAACCCAACTCACCAACGCCGCCTCTGCCTCGGCCGCTATGGCAGCAGCCCCGCCGGTTACTGTGTCCGCGCAGTATCGGCATTATCTGCTGACGGTGGTACACCTCCTCTACCGGCTATCGACGGAGTACCCAATAGAGACAGAGCCGGCGGCGCTGCGCTTGTTTCGTGTTGAAGTGCTCGATCCCGCGCTGACCTCCGTCCTCCTCACCCCCTCCTCTTCTTCTTCTTCTTCTTCTTCGGCCCTCTCCACGACCCGCACGATTGCGACGGGGAGCAAGAGTAAACACACGACTTCTGTGAAGTCTAGCAGCAGCCGCAGCAGCGGCGGCGGCACTGGCAGCGGTAAGGAGGAGCAGAACGAGCCACCACACGCGGCGCCTGCACTACGGATGCCGCTCACGACGTTGACGGAGGTGGTCGTGGTGATGTGCGTGCCGGAGAGCGTGCAGCATGTTTCACCAATGCTGATGCGCGGTGTCGTGGCGGCGGTTGAACAGCACCTGCACGCACGAGAACAACAACAACAACAACAACAACGGACGCTATCAGAAAGGAAAGGTGAGTATGCGGCGGCGGCGGCGGACACGGTGACGGGTGTACTGGCCGCGCAGCTGCTGAGCAGTGCCGCGACGGTCTGCCTGCGCGCCGACGACAACCTCACTTCGATGCTGCTGCAGTTGCTGGAAAAGCTAGGTCCTTTGCTGACGTTGGGACAGACGGTCGCGGTGCTGGAGCGGCTGCACCTCACCGGCGCGCCGCTCGCCGCGCCCGCTGTGAGGGTGCTGGTGCAGCGCGTCGTGAATGCCCTTCAACCTGACGCCGACGGCGGCGATGCTGCAGGTGCTCCTGCGGTCACGACTTCAGCGTCATCAGCAGCGTCCTCGCGAGCAGCAGCAGCGGTATCTGCAGCGGCACCAGGAGAAGCGCACACACGCGAGCGTGTCAGCACAGGTCAGCAAATACGGATCATGCACGCGCTCAGCGCCATACGGCAAACCGCGAGCACAGCAGCGCGGGAGCAGCGGTGGACGTCGTTCAGCGACGACAGCGACGTGCTTCACCTGCAGCAGCTGTTGAACACCGTGCCGTATGGGACTCTGCTCCGCTCGCTTGTGCAGCCGGTGCCGCTGCAGCGACACGTCTACACGATTAGCGAGTGTGGATTAATGGTGGAAGTCGTCGCGCAGCTGCTCGCGGAGGTAAAGCAGGAGAATAAGAAGAGTGGCGGTGGCGGCAGCCGTGGCAGCAGCAAAGGCGAGGAAGAAGACGTCACACGCGCCTCGGCGTCGTCGCTCACGTGGACAGCAGAGGAGGCGGCGGCCCTTCGGCTTCTCCCACGCACCCTCGCCGCGTACGTACTGCAGTCCGTGCAGCTGTCTTTTAATGTGCACGACGTCCCAACCCTGCTGCGCGGCTACGCGGCGCTGACAAGTGAGCCGCAGCTGCAGCAGCAGATGCTGCGCGCGTTCGTCTTGCGCACGATTCGCGCCGCACCGGTACTGGCGCCGGTGGAGGTGGTCGTGTGTGTTGAGTCCTACTGTGCTGCAAGCGTGTTTCACGAGCAGCTGTACGGCGTCTTGCTGGGCCGTGTCGCGGACATGGGCCGACGCCTCACGCTGGAGCTGTCGGTGCGCCTGCTGCGCTGCAGCATGCAGTCGCACCACGCCAGCGTGCGCACCGTGTGCGTCACGGCGGTGCAGCCGATCTTCTCCGCGCAGGTGCGGGGCCTCCTGCAGAGCGATCCGCACATGCTCGTCTCCGTCGCCTCCACCGCCTTGGCGATCATGACCTGTCTACGTGACTGCTTCCCACACGACGATATCAGCGCGGCGGTGCTGGCGAACGTGGCCCGCTACCGCCACGACGCCTCGCTGCCCGTCGTCAAGGCAGCGCTGTCGTTGATAGAGAAGCGCGGGTCGGTCGACTACGACGTGGCGCATGTGCTGGCGCGGCACTGCGCGGAGGCAGTGTTGCCGACGTGCTCCAGCGCGGAGTTGGCGAACGTGGCCTGCCTACTGCTGGGCTGCGGGCTGCGCTCGGCGGCGCTGCTCGAGACGATCTACGCACGACTCGGGGACGTGATAGGTACGATGACGGGCGCGAGTCTGGCGAAGTTCGTGGAGGGGCTGCTGCGCGCTTCGGTCGAGGTCAACACCACGGCGGCGCAGCTGCTGTGTGAGCGGGTGATGAATCTCGCCCTCGGTGCCGCGCCACCCATCGCCAGAGCGGAAGGCGACGCCGCACAGGGCAGCCAGCCAGCACGCACGACAGCGAAGACGTCGTCGTCGACGAAGTTGGCCCACAGGCGAAGACACGCCGGGGCGGAGAAAGCGGAGCAGCCGAGCAAGAGTCGTTCGTCACCACCACCGCCCATGCCGATGCCACTCACGCTTCACCACGTGTGTATTTTTCTGCGTCTGCAGCGCAGCGTCGGCCGACGCTGCATGACGACGGCGATGGAGACGGTGGACGCGTTGCTGCTGTACGCGCAGGTGCGCGTGGAGGCGGATGCCGCCGCAGCCGCAAGACCAGCGCTGCAAGGAGCGAGCGGCAGCAGCAGCAGCGGGGGTACGCAGCACCGCGCTGCTTCGTCTTCGAGCTTGTCTGCTGTGAAGAGGGAGAAGGAAGGGGACAACGACGACGACGAGCTGGCTGCTGTTGCAGCTGCCGCCACTGTCCCCCTCCCACCTCCACTTCCGCTACTCAGCGACCTGCACCCTCGCGAAGTGGAAGAGATGCTCCGCACCTGCATCGACTTATCCAGCAAGCCGAAGCTGTACCACACGTTGGTGCGCCACCTCGCGGACTACCTGGCGCAGCTGCTCGTCCAGGAGAAAGCGGAAGAGGACGCGGAGATGGCAGGCGCAGCAGCTGGCGATGCCCTCGAGAGCGCCAGCAACATGAAAATGCCCACCTTTTCGCATCGACGACTACACCCGTCTGCACATGTCTCTCCTGCCGCGAGCAGCAAAATCAGCAACAGCTGGAGTGTTAGCCCAGCAACAGCGGCAGACTCAAGGAGCGCCCTTGCGCGGTCAGGCTGGGATGCAGATTTGATGCTGCTGGTGGATCTGTGTAGTTTGCTGGTGCGACTGGGTGAAGCGGAGCATCGGGCGGTGCCGATGCTCTTCGATGTTCTGTACACTCGTCGCGGGACGCTGCTGCAGCGCGCCCTGCTGGTGAAGATGATGAAAGAGTCGCTGGAGCAGGCGGGTCGTCCAGCACACCCTGCGCTGTATAAGCTGATCGTGGACGGCGAGGTCTTGTAGAGTCAAAGTGAAGTCCGCATAAGTGGCTAAAGAGGTGTCTCCGTTCTTTTTTTTTTTCACCCTCTTTTTTTTGGGTCAGCCCTCGCGTTACTTTGCTCTTCACAGAATCTTCAAAGGATGCGTAGGCCTATGGAGCCCACGAACTGTCGTTGGTCGGAGGATGTAGCTGTCATTGGGAGAAGGAAAGGTGGGGAGACGCGCACTCGTTTTGGCATGGCCGTAAAATCTAGCCCATGCACAGAGCTCTTCACGCTTTCCGGGTTGTAGCATCATATTACTCACAGATTGAATAAGAAGAAGAAATAAGGGTAAAAGAAGATCAATAATAGCCAAAGAAAAACAGCAACAACAACCTTCATGGAGGTAATAAAGACTGTTGAAGAGATGTAGTCGCCATGTGCAAATGCTGCTGCTTTTTTTTTTTTTAATGTAAGACAGGCATCGTTGCAACCTCAATACCGCTTTTGCATTGACAAAAAGCTAATGTCTCACGAACTCGGGGACGAAGAAGGAAACCAACAACAAGAACACACACACAAAAAAAAAAAAACGTCCGTACACATGCAAGTAACGACCACACGAATGCCGCCCAGCACCTTCGCTACCTCCCCTCTCCTTTTTCTTTGCTGCTGATGTGTAAGAAGGCAGAAACAACCTAGAAACGAGGAAAAAGGAAGCGAAGAAGACATCACTGCTTTTTTTTTTTCCGCTTCATTTCAGCCAACCAGCTCTTATTATTGTTATTATTTTTTTTTTCTAAAGAGTAACGCTTTAGCGCATTTAGATCTGGCTAAGAGTCGAACACACACGCACAAGCCTCTCGATAGACGAGCCATAGAACGCACGTGTGCGCTCGCACGCACTTTGCTGATTCGCACACCAGGCGCCACGACGCCTTGATGGTGAAGGTCTCTCCCCTCCCTTCTTCTTCTTCTAGACTTGTGAGTGTCTACTTTCACAGAAGAGCGGCAGCAATCACACACACACAAAAAAAAAACTGAGCTGTTAGCTTCTTTTTTTCTTTTCTATCAAGAGCTGTGTGTCGGTTATTTCGAAGCCCTCAACATCGTGTTCATCTTCAGGGGTTCTGCAAGAGGACGAGCAGGAACGAATACCGCGTTGACAAGTCACAGAGAAGAATAAGAGAATACTTAAAAAGGATAATGCCGTCCTACCTGGAATTCGAAGAGCGGCTCTCTTCTCTCTTCGCCTTGGAGCTGCGACGACAGGGCATCCCGGACGTGGACGAGTGGATTGACCGCCTGCACAGGTACGGCAGCTACGTGCCCGCTGCACAGCCTGACCTTGTCGCACCCATCACAACCGCCACCGCCACCACCACCACCACCAACACAGCGACCGCCTCCTCGTCTGTGTCTTCCAGCGCGCAACGCAGGTCACACGCCAGCTATGTGCTGGTGCTCGATATGACCAATGTGAATCTCGGCGACCGCCCTGCCGTGGCGCTGTGCGAGGCCTTGTTGAAGGCCGACCCGCTTAACCCGAGGCGTCGCGTCCACGGCGACTGCGTGGTGGAGTGGCAGCTGATCTTGCGACACTGCGGGCTGACGGACCGCGCGCTGAGTCACCTCGCGCTGCTCTTGGCGGGCTGCCCGAAACTGGCCGTTTTAGACGTCTCCATGAACGCGTTCACCGAGCAAGGGCGAATGACGCTGCTCCAGACAGCGGCAGAGGTACCATGTGATGTGATCATCGCAGGTGATAGGCAATGCAGTCAAGATCCGCACGAAAGCAACCATGAAGAGGGCACAGCTGAAGAAGCGAACAGTCCGCCGCCACGCTGCGCGAGTCCGCCGCCGCCGTCGTTGTTGTCGTCGTCGCAGGGCAGGCACCACAAGTCTACCGCGTCGCCACAGCAGCGGCATCCATCGCAGGCTTCGCTTCGGCGCTTTCGACGGTCTCCCTCGCTGACGACGACGTCGACGTCCTTCACGCACTCGCAGCGCGGCTACGCGAGCGGCAGCGCGGAGGCTCTGCAACGACGACGGGAGGAGCTTTTTGGTCCCACACCCACACCCACACCCACACCCACACCCACAGCAGCAGCAGCAGCCGCAGCTGAAGCAGCTCCCGCGGCTGCCAGTGCCAGCCCTGTTCCTACGGCCGTAGCAAATATCATCACCGCTGCCGCAGCAGCGGGCGCTGGCGCATCTCCCGCTGTCACCACCCGTGCTGAACCCGCTCAAGCCGAACGAGCCAAAAGTGCAGAAGAGAGCAGCGAAAAACGGGAGGACAGTGCAGAGGCCACACAACGTGCCGTGAGCAGTAGTGGTCACAACAACAATGATGGGGCCTCGTCACCTGCCGCACCTGCCGGTTCCTTCACGTCCTCCTCCCCGCCTCTCGCGCAGCCTGTTGTGGCGGACGGCAGCCACTCGCCCTTCCGCACGGATATCACCGCACCGCACTCGCCCTCCGAGGCAAGCGGGAGACGCTTTTCTGCTGCTGGTCGATCTACAGATTTAAACAACGCCGAAGAAAGCCACAAGGAGAATAAGAGGAACAGCAACAGCAACAGCAACAGCAGTGGCGATGGCGTAAATTACATTCTACGAGGTGGCAGCGACAGTAGCGGCGCCAAAGACGCGCAGTCACGTGAGCCCTTTATCGATCGCAACGATCAATTAGACGTCACCGCGAATCTCAATCCGGTTCTGGACAGCGTGCTGGACCTTTCCGCCCTCACCGCACGTGACGGTACGCTGCGGCAGGCGCACATGTTCGGTGGAGCGGAGACAATCTGGGATGTGCTGAGTGCCTACGAGCAGGCAGCGGAGCAGCAGCAACAGCAGCAAACGGAAGCGCAGTTTTACAGTGAAAGCGAGGGCGGCGGAGGTGTGGATGCCGCTTTGCGCGCGAAGTTGCCCGCCGCGCTGCTTGGCAGCACCACCTACAACGCGATCACGGTGCTGAACCTCAGTCGCAATCACCTCACCTCCCTCTGCGCGCTCCCTGCAACGCTGCTCCGGCTCGATGTCAGCTCGAACGCGTTAACAGAGCTGAGCGGACTTCAGTCGTGCAAGATGCTGACGGTGCTGAACGCACGACGCAACGAGCTGCGCTGCATCCGCGGCCTGGAGAGGAACCTCGGCGTCGCACACCTGTTCCTCGGACATAACCGCATCACCGTGATTGAAGGCCTGGCGCACCTGGTGTTGCTCGAGACGCTGGACGTGACCTTTAACCAGCTCCGCACGCAGACATCGATTCGCATGCTCTCTCTCTGCTCCGCTCTGCGGCATCTGCTTCTGCGTGGTAACCCGATCATGGAAAGCGGCAAGCCGGGCATACTCACGGTGCTGCGCAACCTGTGCCCGACTCTCCTCGTTATCGATGAACAGCGCGTTGGCAGCGCCAAGCTGGCGGATCGCGCGATGCAGCGTCGAAGCTGGGGCTTGCAGCCAAACATGATCGACAGCACCGCGCACAGCAGCAACAGCAAGAACAGCACAACGACTGCAGGGGTTAGTGTCTCTGCGGTTGCTACCTCTGGTTTACTCTCCGCCTCTTCCGCGCTGTCCCGCGTCGCCATGAACGCGCTTGCCGGACATCACGACGACGACGACCACCACCGCCGCGGCCGCGGCAGCATGAGTCGAAGCGCTCGCAGAACTTCGAACTACCCAGGCGGGTCGATGGAGGAATCGAGAACGCTCTCGCAGCCTTTCACGGGCTCACGTCGACGCGACGGCAGCTGTCGCCCTGCCCCTTTCGCCACCTCGAGCATGTTCACCACATCCGGCGAAGCCGACGAGAAGGGTGCGGGTGCCGCGGCGGACGACGTGGTGGATGCGGATGCGCTCGACTTGCTGCATCTGCTCACACGCGGCGTCACGGCCCCGACAGGCTACGGTGACACGGCTAACACGCGGCACGCAGCGCAGTATTTGGCAAAGATGAAAAAGATAGAGGAAGAGAAGGCGGAGAAGCAGCGTGCGCGGCGGCTGACCGCGAACGGGCGGCCGCTGCGTGGAGCGGTGGTGAAGCAGCTCGCAGAGGAGTCACGCCGGTACGTGGAAGAGACCATCATGCGCCGGCTCACCACGCAGCAGCAGCAGCTGTCCAACATGCTGCAGAGCGACATTCATCCAAACAGCGCGAACGCGAACGCGGCCGCGCCGCTCATGGACTCGCCCGTCGCCAGAGCTTGCAGCACGGGGGGCGGACGGTCTCCTTCCTTCCCTCCACACGAAGCTTTGCCGGAGCGGGACACGGCTGCAGGCGGCGTCGTCTCTCCTCGACCACAAAAGAAAATCACACAGCAAACAGCAGCAGCAGCTGCGGCAGCGGCAGGAACTGAGAATCTCGATCCAGTCACTGCGGAGGTGCTGCGCCGGTACGAGCTGCACACGAAGCCGATCCGACGACGCCGCCGCCCGGCCAACTCAGTAAAGCAGCCGATGGTGGCGACCACGCACGCGGCCGAGCTCCGCGCTGCCTCAGCGCGGCAGAGCCTGAGTCGGTCCACGTCGCGTCCGCAGAGCCCGGCACGCCCGATCACCGCCACCGCTCCAGCGGCGGATTCGGCATGTCCAACTTCTCTTTCTCCTCCAGCCGAAGGAGCCTCAAAAGCAAAGGCCGCGGCGACAGGCTCAAGAGGAGAAGGAGGAGGTAGTGGTGGGGCTAGGGGAACACAGCCTGGCGCGCGTCGTGGCCCAGGCGGTGAGCGTCCGGCTGCAGCCTTCGCGACAGCACCACGCGCCTTCGACCATCCCAGCAGCGACGTGGACGCCACGCTGGACGCGATGTACGTGGAGGATGTGCAGAACGGTCGCGGCGTGTTTCGTGAGGCGGTCATGAGTTCCTACGCTGCGCTGCATCTCGCAGAGAGAAGTGCCGCAGCTGCCGCTGCTACCGCTGCTGCTGAAGCGGCCACAAACCGCTCGTTGGACATGCTCGATGAGGCGGAGATCGAGTGCTCGCCCATCTCAAAGGACCCGCAGGCTCGGCTCGTCACGTCGCTGAACACCACGAGCGCGTCCGTGTACGAGCGCGGCAACAAGCCACACCATCGACGTCCACGCGAAGCGGCTGCACCACCAGCCTTGTGCCAGCAGTCCACTGCTCCCGCGACGCTGTCGCATGCACCATCCTGCAGGGCGGCAGCTGGAGCAGCAACGACGCCTAGCCGTAGTCGAAGCAGCAGCAGCAGCAGCAGGGGCAGTGGCGCTCGTATAGGCCGTTCTTCGCCTCCCACTCACATCTATGCAAGCAACCCGGCACGGAGCGGCGCTGATCCACTGCGGAGAGGACCAGCCGCGGCGGAGGAGACGGCGATTTACCCGGCAAGTCGCAGCCACAGCCAGAGCTCGCGAGGCGGGGGCGGCGCAGGCGGTCGCGCGGACGCCGCCGCCGCTGCGTATGACTCCACGAAGCCAACGACGAAAACGGTGCCACAGCCTGCACAGGCGGTGGCGCGACGCCACAGCACGGGGCACACGACCGCGACGCCCGCGGCGGACCCTCGTCGCTCGCACAGCCGCCACAGCGGCAGCAGCAGCGGCAGTCGTGGCGCCAGAGCTGCAGAAGGCGGAACTTCTCCATCCCGATGCTCTCACGCCGGTCGTTCACGCAGCGCCTCCTTGGCACCCCTCCACATCGACGCCGCACAGCGCACCCGCGTGCGCGGCTGGTGCAGTCAGCTGGCCGAGGACGCCGCGGCCGTGCAGGAGGCGTTGCGGACGCTGACGGATCTTCTGGAGGCGCAGCGGCAGGCCGGGCAGCCGTTTCCCGAGTCCAGTCGCGAGCTGCCGCAGACGTACCTGCGCGAGCGCCACCGCTGCATTGAGATTCTGCGGGAGAGTGGCATGCTGGCCGACACGCAGGTGCCGATGGACGTCGTCGTCTACTACGGGCTTAGCAGGTCGGAGTTGGAGGGGGAGGTGGACCGCAGTGCGGAGGTCGTGCCGCGCGAGCACAAGAGTGAGCAGACGTGGCTGCACGAGGTCGGCGAGCGGGCGGAGGTTCTGCGACTGGTGCACCTGCTCGGCGACGCCAAGACGTGCTTACGGTACGTGTCGTTGTTGGTCGGGGACGGCCGTGAGCGGCTGCTGCAGCAGTACGTGGACCAATTGAAGGACAGCCTGCGCTCTTAGAAGGAAGGGAAAGAGAAAAACAGAAAATACGTCGAAAGGCTGAAAAAAAAAAAAAGAAGTGATTTGTAAGTTTGAAGTGTGGCGCTTTCTGTTCTCGTGTTTTTTTTTTTTTTATGTTGTCCTTTTTTTTTTTTTTTCATACACTTGTAATATTCAAACCTCACGAATTCTAGACGTATGTGTGTGTGTGTGTGTGTGCGTGAAGGGCGAGGCGGGTGGGGACGCAAACGGCAGCGGCACCGCCCGCTTCGGCGAAGTGCACAACATTGCGTTGCTCTCGTCTTCGCGTTGCCCTGGCGCGCCTTTTTTTTTTTTTAGACGCTTCGTGCTGTTCTCTTTTTTTTTTTTTCGTCCTCGTTGCTCTGCGAGGCCAAACTGTAAAAGTGGATAGATGCATCACCAACGACAACTACACAAGAGGGACAATTGTCAGCGTGGATGTGTAAATTAACAACAACAACAACACAACAAAAAAAAAAAGACGCAACCACAAAGACGGTCGTTTGAGAATGACGTGTGTGCAACTCCCTGAGTTAAATCACGCCGGCGTGAAGGCTACGTTTTTTTTTTTTTGGCTTTATAAAAGCGTGATGTGAGTTGCTTCTAGTGCATTTTTTTTTTTTAATAATGTAATTATGTTATTCCTCTCTTCCTCTTCGGAGAAAGGCAGGCGAAACGAGCACGCGTGCATCTCCCAACCTCCTCCGTCAGACAAGCACGTGGTGCTTTCATCCGTAGAATTGCCCGAAGGAATGCTGCTGTCACGACCTTCTCATCAAAAAAAAAAGGGGGGGGGAAGAGAATAAAAAGGGGGGGAAAAAAAAACTGTTGTCCTTCTTTTGATTTCCCCTCTCCCTCTCTCTGTTTTTTTTTTTTTTCTCAGTCTTTTTTTTTTTTTTTCATTCATGTGAAATGATGAAGCGAGCAGCTGCGATGATGTTCTCACTGAAATCCGATGCTGCCTCCTCCACCACCACTGCTGCGCCGCGCCCGACCTCGCCGCCCACCTCCGCGGACTCCGCCCTTTCAACTTCTTTTTCTTCAGGCAGCAGCAGCCGCAGTGTCAGTGTCAGTGATAATGACAGTGAAGCACCCCTGTCTTCTGACTATTCGTCTCCCAGCACCTCTCCGTGTTCCTCTTCTTCGAGTGTGCTGTCGGAGCTCCAGCAGGTTGTGATGGACGGGGAGCCGGTGGGGCCGGCAGCGGAGCTGCCGCTGCTGTGGTCAGCCGTAGCCGACACTGCGCGAATCCGCGCGGAGATGGAAACAGGACGACGCCAACACGCCTTGGCGGTTCGAAACAGCAACAACACCGCTGCTGCTGTTGCTGTTGCTGCTGCTTCGAACCGGGGTGCCGTCGACAGCGACACCCACGACGAGAACAGCCGGTGTGACGAGACTGGCATTCACGAGCGTCGTCCTCCGGTCAGCGGTGGTGGAGGTGGGGATGACGAGCAGCCTCCGCATGTGCAATTCGTGTGCGAGGTGGCGGGCCTGCTGTGGGGGGCCGATTACCCAAGTTGGATGGAGGAGCTTTGGATGCGTCACGGTGATGCCGAAGGTGGAGAGGCAGACGATGAGGAGGAGGAGGAGAAAGAAGAGGGAAGTGAAAAAGAGCCACACGGCAGCGACGCTGCTGCTTCCGCCTCGTCTGCGCGACATGAAGACGCAGCATTCCATGCGACCTCGCTTCTCACCGAGCAGGAACGGAACACCAACACGAGCCCGGACCGCACGCAGGACGCGAACAATGGAAGCACAGCTGACACGGCGGAGGAGGATGAGGAGGGGGTGTCGTCGACTGATTTATCACGCATCATGCAGCAGGCTCTCGATGCGCTGCAGCTCTTTCTGCCTCTGCAGGAAGCACCGACGCCGTCGCAGCAGCAGCAGCAGCAACAGCAGCGTATGGACTCATCCGCTCATCCGGGTCCTTCTTCGGCTGCTTCCTCGCCTGTCGAATCCAAGAGGAGCGCGGTGGAGTCACTGGCGGAGCACTTGATCGACGATGCTCCACTGCTGTGGCTGCGCTACCTGCTCGTGCCGATGTTCGCGCAGTGGAGCCAGCTGCACGGCAGCTGGATGAGCAAGCATGCGGCTGCCGGCAGTGCAGAAGCGGAGGCGTCCTTGTCGGGTTCGGCCACGGAGTCGAGTGGGGCATCAACGATGCTCCGTCTCCTGCATGCCCTCAGCACTTTCTCTCTCCGCGCCGCGCTGCGCAGGGAGAAGAAGTTGGCGGATGAGCTGCAAAGCCGCGTACGCGAGTTGTCGCACACACCCGACACCGACGCCATCTCAAACAACAACAACAACAACAACAGCAACATCGGAAGATCAAAGAGGACGGGAAAGATCGACCCAACCTGTGCCTCGATGACGAGAAATGAGGAGAGTAAGGCTGCATCTCCCTCGTCGCGTCCTTTTCCGTCCGCGGATGAGGCGTTGGCACGCGAGGCTGTCGCGGACATCCATCGACGTCAGCGTCAGCATGTTGGCGAGCTGCTATGCTTCACCGGCACGCTCGCGCGCACGACGCAGTCTTTCGCGCTGCTCAGCGGCGGTGGACTGACGCTGCTGATGGTATTCGTGGTGCGGCTGCTCGGTCACGCACAGGCTGCTTGGGGCGAGTGGGCTCGCACGCGCACCGCAGCAGAGTTTGGTCACGACAGGCCGTCACAGACGACGCCGACACGTACGGCGTTGCACCCGCTTGAGCTTCGACCCGGAAGCTTGCGGAACAACAGCGGCAGCAGCAAAGGCGTGGAGGGTGAAGAAGAAGAAGAAGAAGAAGAAGACACTCACGCGGGTCGAGGTGGAGATGGCGGAGACGGCAACAGCGATCGACATCATCATCACCACCCACAGCAGCAGCAACAGCGGCTGCAGTATCAGTATAGCAGTAGGAAACGTGTTCGCGACGAGACAGTTACACGCACGGAGGCAATTCCATCAACAACAGCAACCACAGCAGCAGCACCAGCATCGACCACCGCCTCGCTCACTGACTCGCTCGCGTCGCTGCGGCTGTTACTCGTGGCTGCCGCACGTCGCTACGCCGCGGAGCTCTGGCGGTGCTGGTGGCTGCTCTTTGGCTTCTACGGTACGGACTTGTACACGAACGACGTGGTGGCCCGCGCGCTGGACGAAGAAGAAGCTGAGATTGCAGGAGTGCACTGCATGAGTCCGGCGCAGCAGGCGCAGTGGTGGAAGACGCGGCTGGCGGCGCGTGTGAAGCAGCACGCCCTGTCAGAGACGCACTGGCTTTGGTGCCGCACCGCCACGGCGTACGTCGAGGCTTTCATGGCAGGGGTCTTTGTGGATGATGACGACGACGACGGTGATGAAGCGAGCAACGATGGTTCGACCGCGGCGCTGTATCGAAGAACCCTGGCGGATACCGCGCGCATCTTCTTCGACGCAGTGCAAGATGTGTTGACGCTGTACGGGCAGGCGATGCTGGCGCAACGCAGCGGTGGCCTGCAGAGCGCCACGGCAGTCGCCCCCGCGACGCTGCAGTCAGTTCTGTGCAACACGTTGGGCACGCAGGCCATTGTCCCGCAGTTCCTGGTGAACTCCATCTGCTGTTCCACCGACGCCGCCATAGCCAAGGCACACGGCACCCATCTCCAGTTACAACAAGAACAGCAGCAGCAGCAGCAGCAGCAGCAATGGTGCAGGCAAATGGGTGTCTACGCGTGGGTCTTAGGCCCGACGTTGCTCCGCACGCAACCATCGGAGGAAGTCAGTTGGATGGGGAGCGGAGTAAACTCCACAGTGGACGGGTGTGATATCGGCGGTGCCGGGGGCGCAGGTGAAGTCTCGGTAAGCGAGTTGCACGAGTTGCACCACAGCGCCTGGCGGCGATGTGGGACGCGGCTGGCGGACGTGTTGAGCGACACCGCTGCGCGAATGGCGTGGGTGCTGCGACAAGCTGATAAGCTGGATGTCCCCTCTGCAAACGCCGCCACTGCCAACGACAACACGAGCAATCGCAGGAGTGTCAACAACAACAACAACAACAAGACTACTACGAGTACTATAGCATCAACAGCGACAGCAGCGAGAAGCGCAGCGCAGCAGGATAGCGGCAGCAACTGCGATGATGCGACACTGGCCGGCTATGCTGGGCTTATACAAGTCTTCGATGAAGTCGTGTTCGACGATGATCTGACGCGGTCAAGCACTGCCTGTCCGCGCGTGAACGGCGCAGCTTCTACTGTAAACAGCACTTCCTCGTTGTCGTCGGCGTCTGCACCTGTGCCGGTGAACAGCGTCGCATACAACTTTTATGCCTTTTACGACGCCAGCTGCTTTTTCGTGTTGCGGCCTGAGCGGCAACGACTCTTCACCCGGTCCATTCAGAAGCTGTGCGAACTTGTGACCGCCAGCGCAGGCGTGACGTCGAGTCTCTCAGCCATTTCCGAGGTGCACGACGACCCGTTTCTCGCGTCATTGCGCGGCGACACGCGGCTGTGGATGCTGCTCGCTCACGGCGTGTTGGTGCAGCTAGAGCGGCGTGGTCGCCTTGCACGCGAGGATGAGGCGCTGCTCGTGACTGGGCTGCTGCCGCTGCTGTCGGTTCTCAGCAGCAGGGCCACGCCTGTCGCGCCAACCGGGCACAGACAGAGTGTGGGCCATGATCCGGACGCAAGCGAAGACCTTACGGGAGACAGCGCGGGTGGCGTGCTGGCGTGGGCCGATCTCGCCTCCATGCAAGACCTTCTTCTCCTACTCGGGAGTGGTATGCTGAACCTGCCGTGGGACCTCGAGCAGCTATACTTGGTCGTGCAGCGACACACGTTCTTGTGTGCGCGCTTCGGTCAGCCCACTCTCTACCAACGAGTGCTCCCTGCAGCAGAGACGTCTTTCCACGCCGCGCTGTCACCGGACGCGTACGTGGCGCTGCACGCGAATCTGAGAAAAGGCGTGGCGCGCATGCTGCAGTGGTTTACAGCGGACACGGCTGCGTCGCCCGGTGCCGCTGCCGCAGCCACAGCGGCGACGGCTGACGTGTGGAGCTTGCCCGGCACGCCGCTGCCCCGGTCCGCCACGGCCGCCTTCCCCACAGCCGAGCGAGCCACCACCTCGTTCAACGCCGCTGCTGCTGCTGCTGCTGCTGCTGACGCACCGCGATCCCACCAACTGGCGGATCCCATGACCCGTATGAACAACAGCAACAACGGCAATGACAACGATCTTCGCTGGATTCACGAAGACGCCCCTTTGGGGCAGATCTGCGCGGACATGGACCGTTACTTCCAACAGCGCGATGCGCTGCTGCTGTTGCTGCACGCGGACGACGAGGGCCCGCCGCACAGCGGCGGTAAAACAGCAAAGGCGACCACGAGTAGCACGCCTGGTGCCGGTGCTGCGACGGCCGTAGAGGGTGTGGACGAGGAGGTGGTGGAAGGCTACATCAATGCCGCGCTGGACTCTCACGGGGAGGTCGCCGCGCCTTTCACCGCGTCGGGCGCGTGTGGCTTGCTGATCATTCTCGGGGCCTACCGCAGCCTGAGCCGTGCCCTTTATCGACTGCGCGTGGCGCTGGAGGAGCAGCTGCGTATGGCACGCGAGGACGACGTCGGCGAGTTCGTGGGCCGCAGTGTGACGTACTGCACCTCCGTCGACATCCAGAAAATGCGCGTGTTGGTGACGCTGGTGCACCGCAGCGTCTTCGCGGGCCACGCCCAACCGCGTGGCTTGCTGCGGCTCTGGCTCGGCTACCTGCAGCAGCTGTTTTTATGTGTCGTGCCGCTGGCGTCCAACGTGTCTGGCGCGGCGGACGGCGGTGTGCAGACCGGCGAGGAGGAAGCGCTGACGCTGATGCCGGCTAGCTGGCAGCAAAGTCATCACGTGCAGTCACTCTTCGGCGGACGGGTGTACCGGACAGGCTGGCGGGCGCTGCAGCACGATGGGGAGCCGCCGTCGCACACGCGGCTGCGCGAGGTGCTCGGCGAGTGCCTGGCAGACCTTCTCGTACTGCCCTACCACTCCACAGACGCGGAGCCACTGTCGTGTTCTACATCCGCGATGTACGGTGGCGGCGACTACACCGTCTCGCGGCCGCCAACTTCGGCGATGACGACGGCACACGCCACACGGCGGCTGCGTACGGCGGCGGTGCTGCAACACACGTTTCCGCACGCTGTCGCTGAGGTGCTGTGTGAGATGCTGGCCATCCCGCTGGACAACGAGGACGACAGCGAAGAAGAAGGTGTGCAGGAGTCAGCGCTTGATTTCGCAGGAACAGCCACCACCACCACCACAACTACAACTACAACTACAACAACAACCGCGAAAGCTGGATCATCGCCAAGTGAGCTGGAGGAGCGAGGGAGCGCCATTAAACGAAGCTTTTTGGGCCTTGCCGGGTTTTTGGCGCTGCTGCGACGCGTAGAATTGCTGGTGGTGCCGGGCACGCTGCGAGACAGGCGACTGGCGTACGCGCTGCGTCGCATGTACGCCGCCGCCGATGCCGCAGCTCTCGGCATGTGAGGCCACGTGAGAGGCGAAAAAAAAAAAAAAGAAGAAGAAGGAAAAAGGACCGGGATGCGCGAGGACTGACCCGACGCGCGCCCAAATATCAACACGCACGTGAAAACGGTCGATCGACAGGAGGATTCGTCGAGGCAGGACTCAAAAGCCCCCCAAAAAAGAAAGCGAAACAAGAAGAGAAGGAAAAGAAAAAAAAAGCGACACACTGTTTTATGTGATTGTTTGAGTTATCTGATCGAAAACGAGTGTTTAACACCGAGAATAACGAAGAGCCTCCAGCAAGTTACTTATATCCTCAAATCGAAGAAGAAGAAAAAAATGCGTAGGTGCTCTTTTTTTTTTTTTTCAGCAGGAGAGCCGCCGTAGCCCCCCTTCTTCCGTCATCCGTTGGCCTCTCTCTCTCTCCCTCCCTCTTTTTTTTTTTTTTTCTTCTCCCTCACATTCAGCGCGCGGTGCAACTGCCGACTCCTGAAAGGTACTGCTTTCGCGTCGTTCTTTTTCCTTTCCGTTATTCACCTTAGAGCTCCCCCTTCCCCACTCTTTTTTTTTTTTTTTTAGTTGTCTCCATTTCAAAGACCCCTCGCGCCTGCCTCCACTTCAAAGACCCGTCGCGCCTGCCTCCGCTTCAAAGACCCATCGCGCCTGCCTCCGCTTCAAAGACCCCTCGCGCCTGCCTCCGCTTCAAAGACCCGTCGCGCTTGCCTCCGCTTCAAAGACCCGTCGCGCCTGCCTCCGCTTCAAAGACCCGTCGCGCTTGCCTCCGCTTCAAAGACCCGTCGCGCCTGCCTCCGCTTCAAAGACCCATCGCGCCTGCCTCCACCTTTTTTATTTGTTTAGTGTTCAGTACTTCTTCGTTAGTTGCTGTTTTCATTTGCTTCTTTTTTTTTTTCCAGCTGTTCTGTGTTGTTGTATCGGTTAAAAAAAGAGGGGGGGGGAAAGAAAATTAGCGACGTCCTTGCTGAGATACACTACCCCTCTAGTAGATTCCTCCTGCACCACAGGCGCTCCTGCAGGCATATACGTACACAGACATACACACAGTCGTGGTGAAAAAAGACGTGAGAGAATACGCGCACACACGCACCGAATAGAAAAGAAGAAAGAGGGGGAAAAAAAAAACGCGAAGGGGACGTCGGCGCATGAGGAGGTCGTCGCCGTCGCAGCATCCTGCGGAGTCCCCTCCTGCAAGCTTCCGCGCTGAAAGTGACGCCAACACCGCCCTGCGGTCGCTGCAGCTGCGCTCTCCGCAGCCAAGTCCACCGACCACGCCGAGCAAGCGGACCTCCTCGCAGGCCTCGCTACGCCGATCGGAGAGCATTTCAAACAACCCGGCGCTGGCGAGCAGCCGACGCGGCAGCAGCGAAGAGCAGCAGCTACAGCAAGGGGAGCTCCCTGCTACTTCATCGTCATCACCGACTGCGCCTGCATCTTTGAAAGCCACAACAACAGCCACGGCTAACACCGCCGCAGTCACTCCCGCTGGTGAGCAGGCGACTTCAACTCGCAACGACAGTAGGAGGAAGAGCCGTAGCAGGGAGCGGGACGTAGAGGAGGACACCTACTCCGCACATCAGCGTCGGCTGTACAGGCCTGAGGTCCGCTCGTGTGGTCATCCGCAGCCAATCGTGTTGAAGGTGCCGGTGGGACAGGGTAGTCCAGACCTCCTCGTCTCCCCTTCCCTGGCATCACAGCTTACGACGAGCACGACGGCTGCTTCTCTCATGACGACACCAGAACTGTCACCAAAGAAATCAGCAGCGGCAATACACGCAAGGCCGCCCTCTGCTCCGGCGTCTCCCTCAGCGAAGACGAGCGTGAGTCCCAGTGTGCTGAGTAGCGCAATCACAAATGCGGAGAGCATCGCCGCGACAACAGTGCTGAACGCGGCTGCGCGCTCGCCTCCCTACGCGGCGGAGAGCGCGCGTGTGTCGAATGCGACCGAGTCGCTGGCCGAGCAGCCGCTGTGCCCGCCGACGGCACTGCCGACCACCCCACCATCTTCCAGCGTGAGCGTCGTGGCTAAAGACGACGGCGAAGATGTGCAGATGCAGCAGCACCAGCAGCAACAACAACAACAAGCGCTGCTGCCCTCGTCATCCGGGGTGACGCGCCGCTTCCAGTACCTCCGCGCGATCTCCTCCTCGTCGTCGTCGTCGTCGTGCTCGTCACTGCTGGAAAATTCGCTCCTGTGGCCACCGCGGCCTTCCGAGACGGAGCGGACGGTGGACGTTGACCCGACCCTCACTGAGCCGACGCAGCCACAACCGCGATCCTCACAAGGGTCACAGCCGATTCCGCAGATGTCGGACTTCGTGGTGCCGACGTCGACATCGCTGCGCCGGGTCGTCTCCTCTGACGATGACGTAGAGAGAGCGGAGGAGGAGGATGATGTGACCATCCCGTTTTCCTCGGCGCACGACCACATCAGCCGATCAGCAGGCCAGACAGCAGCCGAGGACGCCGAGGCGCTACGGAGCTCCACCACAGGCAGGAGAAGTTCCACGTCAACACCGCATAGTCAGCACGGGGATCGAACAACAGGCGGCAATAGCAGCAGCGGCAGCCAACGACAAGGTGGAGTCAACGTCAACGACCGTTCACAGCAACATGTACAGCAGGCAGACGAGAGCAAGCAGCACCAAAACGACGCCAGAGATCAGCCAGAGACGGACGCAGGCGGCGAGATGAGACTGACGGATGTGGAGGAGCTGTCGGATCGCGACGTCGTCGAGGCCGAGGAGGATGAGCACGAGGAGGGTGAGGAGGAAGACGGTGGCTCACACAGCAGCCACAGCAGCAGCACACACGATGAAGGAGTAGACAGCGTCGATGAAGCCCAACTACGAGTCGCAGCAGCCTCTGCAGATCCACGCAGTGACGAGACTGCACCTCCAACACGTCAGTCACAAGTGGAGGAGGAGGAGGAGGCGGAGGCGGCAGCGGCGATCCCTTCAGCAGCGGCCGCTACTCCAGCCGCTGCACTTCCTGCCGTTGTCGTCGCAGAGAGCGCCATCGACGATGCTTCTCTGCATCTCGTTAGCCGTGACGAGGCAGCAGCGGCGTCCACCAGCGTGGACGAAGGTTCACACATGTCTGTGCCTTCCTCTAACGTTTTTTCGGGAATTTCGACGTCGAATCGCACGGCGGTGCATCCAAACCTGCCCGCGGTGCTGACGCTGACCTCGCCTGCAAGCCTGGGCGCGGCCTCGCTCTTCATCCCGTCCAATCCGCAGCTTGCCGTTCCCCTCTCTCGTCAACAGCAGCTACACACTGTGGCGCTGCAGTCTGCCTACACGATTCACCACTCCACGACTGAGGAAGGCTCGCTGGGTGTGGCGCCGGTTTCTGACTTCGAACCAGGTCGCTTCGGCGCCGTCAAAGATGAGCTACTTTCGAACTACGCGACCCACCACTCTACGGAGGACACACTCGGGATCGGCGATGGTGGCGGTGGTGGTGATGGTGGTGATGGCGGCGGCTGTGGGCACTGTATGGGACCTGAAACTTCGAGTCTTCCGAGGGATGCTTTCGACGCGTTGGACGTCATCGGACAGCCAACGCGAACGATGGAGCATGCTCGTGAAGTCGTGGAAATCGCGCTGGAACCAGAAGTCGACGAAGCTGCGGATGTGAAGAAAGGCAGCAGTGGCAGCGCCGGGCAGGAGGCGAGTGTCGCTTCTCTTCAGAAGGATCCAACACCGGGCACAGCAGGAGCTGCTGCGGTAGAACGCGAGCAGAGCGAAGCTGCGGCGGCGCCCGCAGTCGAGACCGCTGCAGCTTCTGGAAAGGGCACGGAAAGCACGGAATCGAGCCCGCATCAGGTGGCGGAGGCGGAGGAGAACTCGAAGAAGAGTCATGAGCACGCAAGGCCGTCTAGTGATGTGGAGGCGGTCGACGTTGAACGAGCCGTGCCCCACGACGACTTCAGTGAGCATCAGCAACGGGCCCCACCACGACAACCACAGCCACAGCCGCAGCCGCTGCTGCAGCCACCACCACAACAAGAGGTGCTGAGCAGCGGCAATCATACGCTTGACCTTCTCTTTCCAGCTTCTACACCCGAAGGCGCGACCAGCACAGCTGCTTCAAACGCGAATGGGGAAAAAAGCGACAGCAACGTCGCTGCACCTTCTGATAGAGCCGCGGCGTTGGTGGAGGTGCCGTTGATGCCGATGAGCGACGGTCCCGGGCAGAAGGGCACGCCTGTTCTCGTCTCCCATCCACTCGCGCCGCAACCAGAACAGTGGAGTGCGGACACGAAGCCCGCCGCGTTCGATGAAGTCGTGGCAGCAGCGTCGTCAACGCAGAAGTCAGCTTCTTCCTCCTCCTCCTCCTCCTCCTCCTCCTCCTCGCCTTCCATGCCTGCCGGCACCACGCAGGCTTCCGCGGAAGCTGTCGTTGCTGCGGGTGCGTCTGCCGATCCAAAAAACTACGCCGACGAGGTGGCGGAGAAAGAAGAGAAGGAAAAAGAAGGGCGGAGGTCCAACGCGGTCGCTTCGGGAGATCCTCGCACGATTCACGCAGGCGTCGCGTGGCGGTGGCCCTCCCACGCGGCGACGGCGTCCGCGCCGACCCCTGGCTCCCCGCTGGACAAGCTGCTGAGCGCGGTGGACACGCAGGCGCTCACACGACCGGAACCGCCGCCGCCACAGCAGCTGCGGCATCAAGAGGCGGGCAGTTTTCCCTCGCCTCGTCGCTTGCTAGTCGCACAGGATTTTCTGGAAGACGTAGAGCAGCTGAGCGACATGGAAGCTCAACAGGAAGAAGCCGAGGGCGAGGGTGAGGCACAGTGGGGAGGAGGCCAACTGGACAAGGCCGAGGCTGTCGGTGCACGTAACGCGAGACGTGTGTCTTCGTATCACACAGACTTGGTGGGTGAATACGTGCAAGAGTGTCGCAGCGCGGCCGCCGCGGCAGATCTCGCGGTCGTGCAGGAGCTCGAACGAGAGGACCGTCGACGTCTACTGTCCGCGATGTTGGTAGAGCGTGAACTTATCTTTCGTGAGGAGGCGGCGGCGTTCACGGTGGTGTCGTTCATGACCGCGGTGCGCGGTCATGAAAGAGGCAAGAAAACGCCTCATCGCAACATCATTCGCACAGCAGACGAGAACACCTCCGTTCACGAACTGCCGCAGCAGCAACCACCACGAGATGCAAGGCGCCGAAAGAAGAAGGCGCTGCTGCCGCCGTCGCCTCCCGCACCCACAAGTCGGCAGGAGGTGCAGGAGCTGCTGCGCACTCGTGGGCTGCTTCGCGGTGGCGTTTCTTCTCTCGGTCTTGTCAGTGCCGCTGTTTTCACAGACGAGCTGCTCCACCGCGAGGTCATCGAG
The DNA here is from genome assembly GCA_037349495.1 of Lotmaria passim. NCBI lineage: Eukaryota > Euglenozoa > Kinetoplastea > Trypanosomatida > Trypanosomatidae > Lotmaria > Lotmaria passim. The sequence goes on from CP140192.1 coordinate 75,089, forward strand.
GATGACGAGGTTCGTGCCCGTACAATGCTGCGACGGCTGCGCCAGTGCGAGATGGACGCGTTGTTTCCCTTCTCGTTGTTCATGCAGGAAACGCTGGCGTGGCAGCGCATTACGGAAGAGGAGCAGATGGAGCGGCAGCGGGTACGCGCGTTGGATGTCGTTGTGAACGAGGAAATGGCTGATCTGCTGAACGCCAGCCGCGAGCTTGCGATGTGCTATGCGATGGAAGAAGAGGAACGGGTAGAGGTGATCGAGCGAGCCGAGGAGGCCGGTCGGCAGCGGTTGTACGAGCTGCACCGCAGCGGGCTTGCCGCACGACTGCGACAGCGGGCGCTGCTGCTGACGTCGCTGCATCTCGAGCTGGCGGACGCGTTGGAGGATCTGACGTTTGACGAATCGCAGGCTCGAGAGGAGTTGCGAGTCGAGGCAATACGAGAGTGGACGATGCTGCTGGAGTCTGCGAGCGGGACGGCGGTGCTGGCGCACGCACGTGCGCAGCAGCAACGTCAGGAAAGGAAACGAGAGACACACGCTCATCGAGGCCGTCATTCTCGTCGCGCAGCGCAGGCGCCGTCCTCCTCCTCTCCTCCGCGTGATCTGCATGAACGTCAGACCGACACGCACAAGAAGAAGAAGCGGCAGCAAGAAGACCAACAGCTGCCGTCAGATGCGGCAACGATGCATGTTGCTGTCTCGCCACGAGATCCGGTGTCCTCCTCCGCGCAGCTCACAGCAGCGGGAGCAGCAGCAGAGGCAGCAGAGGCCATCAACGAGGAAGAGGTGGAGGAGGTGGAGTCGATGCGCCACGTAGACTCCTCCGACACGTCGCCGTCGTCTTCTGAGTCATCGACGAGGTCGTCTTCTTCCTCTTCTTCTTCCGTTTCAATCTCGATTGAATCCAAGTTGGACGATCACCACCACCATGACCGACCCGGTCTCGACGTTGCACCCGTCTTCTTCCAGTGGGATCCGACCTCCAACTCGAACCCTTCTCCACCACAGTCTTCCCCGTCGCAGCGACGGCAACCACACGAGCATCCACCGCAGCCGCAGCTTTCTTCCTCATCGCCTTCTCCGCATTTGACGAACATGACGACGTTCACCACCACCACTGGAGCCACCACCACCACCACAACAACAACAATCAACACGTCGTCGTCCAGCATGCTAGTCGGACAGCAGCAGGGCGTCGCACGTGCGACCGTCAGCAGTGGAGCGACGCACGCCTCCACGGTAAGTCGTCGCTCGCCCACGCTGGTACTGCCGGCGAAGCAGCGATGGGCGACGGCACAGCAGACGGAGGACGGCATCGGACCAGCCGAGGCGAGTGCGCTGCTGCACGCCCTGCACTGCGCGGAGGAGGACACCAGGCAAGCGAAGCGCGCACCATCCGCGGCGGCTGCGGCTGCGGCTAATTTAGCAAAAAAGAAGTCGAGAGAGGAGAAGAGAGCGGCAGAGGGCGATGCGCGTCGGTCCAGGCACAACACGGCGGACGAGGGAAGAAGGGAAGACTCAGCACTATACAAGGCGAAACAGCGTGCAAAGACGAGCGAAGTCGTCAACGAGCGCGGCGACGAGGTGGCGGCGACGACGAGGGTGGCAGACGCGGCCGGTGCGGCATCCGGCGAACGCGCGCGGCACGACCGTCGCACTTCTCCGGCTTCGCCGCGCCGCAGCCCCCTCTTCATCACGCGTCACACGATCCCCTGCTCCCTCCAGCGCAGCCCATCTCACAACTATCACGCGCTTCTACGCAAGTACGCCTCACCGGTCGACTCATCCAGCTCCCCGCCTAATCGAAGAGGAGGCAAAGACCCACGTCGCTCGTCAACGGCGAAGCTGCTGTTGGCGGCTGGCGCACGCGCTCTGATGTCACCGTCTTTTTCTCCCATCTCACCGCGCCCCTACGATGATCGAGAGGTGTACGCGTACGATCCACAGCGAGCACGGCGGCATACGTCTTCGCCGCGTGCGGGTGCACGAGTGGCAGATAAGCAGCTGCGTGTTCCATGGGACCACACGACCTACACGGACTCCAGGTTTAACGCCATGGCCGACTCGCACACGCCGGCAGAAGAGAGGAACACCAACCAGCAGCAGCTGCCTCATCACCGGCTTCTGCCAGGCGTGGACGGGAGGGAGCAGCTGCCGCATGAGCAGACGACGGCAGAAGTTACAGCAACAGGGAAGGCAAGCTCGGCGTCTACGCTGACGATGCTCACACCTGCACGTGAGGTATTCCCTCCGCACCGCACAAGCATTCTAGACATCAACATCAACAACAACAACAACAACGACATGATACAGGATATTGCTGCGGATGATCAGCGTCCCAGCACGACGTCGCCTGCGCACCCGCGTCCGCGCACGCGAGGTGCTTTGCTTGTATCGGAGTATGTGCCTGCAGAACGCACGCCGCTGACGCAGCAGGAGTTGGCACAGCCGACCGTGATTGAGGTCATCACGGACACCTGCGTGCCGTCCGCACGGGACGTGTCGCTTTCCCCCCTCAGCTCCGCTGTGCCAAGTCCGCCGCGTCCCCCGCTCGCCTACGCGGCCCCGACGGCAGCGTGGACGATGCAGGTCGAACAGCGGCAGCAGGACCGACTTCGATCGATGCTGCGCGCCACTCAAATCAGCAGCGGGAATTACGCGACACACGTGTCCAACGTGCTGCTGAACGAAGAAGAAAAAGACGAAGAAGGAGCTTCCATGGAGCCGGGCGGGCGGAGCGCGGGCACGCAATACGACGGCGAGTCGTATTTCGACACCGACTCGTTCACTGGCGATGACGCGTGCCGTCATGGTCGCAGGAGACGGTTACGCAGTACGGAGCAGCTCGGCTGCTCGCGCCGCAGGCCGCAGGAGCCGTCCGGGCCGCTGCTCATCACGCGACTGCCTTTTGAGCAAGGACCTGGCGTGTGGCCGTCCGCCGTCAACGAGCGAGCACGCGTCAGCTCCCCACTTCGACACTGCGACAATAAAGATGGCGGCCTTGCAGGGCCACGAAGCAGGGGCGACCAACGCGGCAGCAAGGCGGCTGTGAACGGTATCACGGCCTCGCCGTACAGCCCACACCCAGTCGAGAGGCATGTAATTCTGACGACCAGGCCTGTGTCGACGTCTCCCTCACGACTGCGCACACCACCATCACCTCAGCAGCAGCAGCAGCAACCGACAAGTTCAGCCACCCTCGTCTCAGCGCTGAAGGACGCGTTCACGGCGGCGCTTCGGTCGGGTGACGTCGTGCAGCTGCCGACGACGGTCGCAGAACTTCTCCGCGGGCCGCAGCACGCGCATATTACGCTGCCCCTGACGACACAAGCAGACAACTTGACGAATTGGAACAACGACAACGGCAGAGGTGCCGACGATGACAACGATAATGATGATGATGATGCAGAGGCACGTGCGGATGGGACGGATGGCGGCTGCCTCGATGAAAATCAGGTGAGTAAAGCAAAGGGAGAGGAAACAAGGCGGTGGCGTGCGTCAAATAGGCTTTTGTCTCCGTCGTCGCTCGGACGATCTCTCCATAATGGCAACAACAACGACGACAACTTCGGCGCGAGCCGCAGCAACTACAACTATGTCGATGTGTTTTTCAAGCAGCCGCGGCGAGAATCACCGTCGCCTCCGATGAGGGGCGCGAACGGGCGGCAGAGTTGCACGTCACCGCCTGCAGCGAGGACAGCTGGCGCTGTGGCACGCGCGCATCAGCCGCCCCGAACGACGGTGCAGCAACGGTTCATCGCCGAGCGCTGTGCTGCTGTGCAGGAGCGCGAGGCACAGCACGGACTTCGCGAGCTCCTGCGTCCGTCACTTAGGACACGCCAAGCACGCTCGTCTAATGAAGCAGCAGCAGCAACACTAAGGCCAGCAACTCTGACCGCGGATGTATCTGCTGCTGAGGGGAGTAGCTTTATAGGAAAGGGAGTAGAGGATGAACTTTCTTTCAATAACCCACGCTCGTTCTCATCGCGTACGAGGAGAACGCATGCAGAGTTGATGAACGACGACATGCAGGAGCTCGATGAGGCGGAGTGCTTCTTCGATACAGCCGACATGGTGCTGTGTTCAGCCCTGGCAAGCCAACTCAAGCGGGAGCGTGGCACGGCGCAGCGTCGACGCGACGTCCGACAACAACAACAGCGGCAGCAGCAGCAGCAGCAACAACAACAGAAAAATGTGTTTCTTTCTCGCACGTCAGTCAAGCGGCATTTGGAGCCCCATGCAGCACGAGCATCTTTATCTGTGGGCTCGAATTCAACTCATCTGCAATCCCTGCCACAACAACGGCAGCAGCAGCAGCGAGACGCTTCACCATCCACTGCGTCATCTTTTGGTCTCGATATTCCTGCGAGCTATCGCATCATGCGCGCGCCGTCACCGTCGTATCTCCAGTTGCGTATGCCGTCGCAGCCGCCGCAGCGCACGCCGGGCCCGTTTTCGACTCCGCTGTCCGCCTCGGCAGCCGCCGTAGCGGCGGCGGCGGCCGCGGGTGCCGCGCCAGGTCACCCTGCTGCTGGGTCGACAACAAGTCACGGGTACGCCGCCGCCTCCTCGCCTTCTGCACCGCTGTTAAACCCATACGACACGCATATTCTCTATTTCAACACTAATGGGTTGTCCTCGCGTCCTGTTCGCACAGGGGCAGCATGAACGTCTCACGGAGAGACAGCTCGCAGCAACTACGAGGACTTAGAGATGCGCTGCTATTGGAACGTGGATGCAGCTGTCTTTCATTCCAGCGCTGGTTCGTCAGTCCGGTGCTTGCACAGCCAAAGAAGAAGGAAAAAGAAAAAGGAGTTGAAGAGTCTTCTTGGCGACGAGATGACATGAAAACCGGCCATATATACACACATATATATATATATATATATGCGTGTGTATAAACTTGACTCCATACGAAAAACTAGACGTCTTTTTAAGTTCTTTCTCTGTTCTCTTTTCGTGTCCGTTTCCCTTGTATCCATTCGACACGTGCTTTATGTGAACCCCCGATCGTTGAACCGGTGAAGCGGGAAACTCGGAAAAAAGAGCCTGCCCGTACAAGAGTCGCGCTGGCGGCACACCTTCCGAGGCTGAGTGGGGCAGAGACGGTGGCAGTCGTTGTTGTAACACCGCGTTTATCGTTCTTGAACGACCCCTTCACCCTCCCCCCCCCCCCTCCCTCCCTCCCTCCATCAAACAATAAAAAGTAAAAGGAGTAGTAATAATCCTATGTGATGCCCTCTTTCGTATTTTCGTCTGTATTTTTTTTTTTTTTTCAACCCCCCTCCCCTCCCCCCACTCCCCCTCCTCCCGCAACCTACACTGTTATGTTGATTGTTCCCTTGCTTTTTGCTTTTCCCTCCTTGCCCGTCCTTTCTGCATCTTCATCGAGCGAGGAAGCCTCCTGAAGCCAATTCACTCCGGCTCAAATAACGAGAGAGGGAAAAGGGCGCACACACACACACACACACACACACACAGGCAAGAAAAACGCACGTCGTGTGACTCGTTCAGTCGAACTCACCTCAGCCTCTTTTTTTTTTTTTCCCCCTCCCCATTTCGCTCTTTCTCTGTTACTTGACGTGCATCGCACACATACACACATACACACAACAACACAAAAAAAAAAAGGGGTTGGCCAAGCAATGACGAGCGACACAGAGCGCCAGGTGGCGTGCCAGGGCTGCGGCACCAGCACCACGACCGCCTTTCAGTGTCCGCTGTGCCAGGCCGAGGGGGCCACCGACCGTGGCTTCTTCTGCACGCAAGCGTGTTTCGCCAAGAACTGGCTGGAGCACCGCAATACCCTGCACAAGAGTGGCGTGGCCGTGCGCGAGCGCAAGCCTGCGGCTGCCACAGCGGCAAACCGCGCCGCGGCGGAAGGCACGCCGAGGAAGGCGAGAAAGCGCGAACGTGCGACCGCCGCCACTGCGGACGATGACGGAGGTGCTGGCGCCGCGGCGGTGCAGCGCGCCACGCTGTTCGCGCCGTGGCCCGCCCTGCCGTCGGCTGCCCTCTGTGCGAAGCATCACTGGGCTACCATTACACCGCCGCTGCCGCTCGACGCGCCGCGCGCCGTTGTTCGCCCTCAGCCCTCCGCGTCGGACACGCTCGAGCAGGAGGGCGACATCGCGCGCTACTTCTGGTCAGCTCTGCTGTCCGCCGCGCACTACGCCGCGGCGAGTGTGAAAAGTGACCCGTCGCTGCAGGTTCTCGTGGTGGCCGGTGATGTGTACAGCGCGCATGGCTTCGCCTGGGCGGCGCGGTGCGCTGGTCTGACCGGGCTGCTGCAGCTCGCCGTTTCACGCTCCGCATCCACCGGCAACGCCCCTCCTAGCCTGCTCGCGAAGGAAAGGCGGGGTGAAGGCGAGTCGGATGAAGCTGCGGCGGCAAGTACGGATCGTCACCCGTCGTTGTCGGCATACTTCACGGCGCACAAGCGAGTCGTCATCGCGACAGCGGACGTCGTCCGCGCGTCCGCCTCGCGCCACTCTACCGCGTCGTCTGCCGTCAGCGGCGCCGCGTCGCTCTGGCTGGCCAGCGCACCGCCAAATCACTCGCTGCTGCTGACGCTGCCCGATGTGGTGGAGCCAGCGGACCTGCAGGGCGTGCAGACACGCGCGGTCTTCTTCACCGGACCCAACGGCACAGGCGAGGACGATGAGGAGGAGGTGGAGGCGGATGGCGGCGATCGTGGTGATGAAGAGGAGCCCAAACAAGCCGAGGCGGCGCGCTACACGTACTCGAACCTAGAGGTGATGAGTGAGAACGGGCAGCAGCCGCTCCAGTGGTCGCCGGTGTGCGTGCCTGCTCCGGGCACCTCGGCCTCGTCCGCAGACGGCGCTGACGAAGCCCGAAGCGAGGGCGACGCGGTCAGGCAAAACGACGCACGGCAGCTTCACGCGCCGCACAACCCCTCTGCTCGTTTGGACGACGACATCGGCACCTGCTTCGCCAACGGCGACCTCGCTGGCGCGCTGCACGGCTTGTTGCGCTCGTTCACGCACGCGCCAGGCCAGTTCGAGGCGTCGCTTTTTTATCTTCTGTGCAGCAACTGGGGAGCGGCTAGCCTCGCCCACGCGCACCACCGTTTGGCGTACGTCGCGCGCTTCTTCGCCGATCAGTCGCGACGGCTCAGTAACGCAAAGAAAAACGGCTCATTGGCCGATGCCGCGCTGCGGGCGGTGGCGGCGGTGGTGAAGCTGCTGCCACGCCTGAGGGATGCGGCGGCAGAGAGCGCCGCCGCATCTGCATCCGCCAGCGCAGCGGATAACAGTAATAACAACAGCAGCCGCGTCAGTAAAAAGAGTGCGAGAAAGAAAGTAGCAAAGACCGAACCCGACGCCGCGGCAGCCGCCCTTATAGACGAGAGCAGCGTCACCTGCGCCTTTCCGACGCTCGCCACCACGACTCGGGCCACGTTGCCCGTCCCTGACGTGAGCGCGCCGACCGCGCTGGAGCTTTCGCGGCTCGCCAACTACTACACCCACCTGCCGAACCTGCAGCTGCAAGCGACGGTGTGCTACTTGTACCCTGTTGCCTCCTCGGCGGTGCTGGATACGCTCGCACGCGCGTGGGGCCTCCATCGCTACCTCCCCGGTCCATCTAGTCTTGCCGTGGTAGAAAAGGCCCGAAGCGCGGCGGCGCTGCGGGTGCGCCAGCGTTACACGATGAAGCTGGACGCCCAGCAAGCGGAGTTCTATCTCGTGCTGATGCAGCTTGTGTACGACGCGTTGGGCCCATATTCATTGAGCGTCGACGAGGTGCGACGTCGCCTCATGTGGGATTTGACGTTGGCGCACGACGCCGGCTCGCTCGAGGCCTTCCTGCAGTGCTGCGCGTTGCTACCAAACGCGGAAGGCCTCCTCTTACCGACTGCGAAGAAGCAGAAGGTGAAGAAGGCGGCGGTGCCAAGTGCAGATGCGACAACGACACCGGCGTCCATGTCTGCAACATCATCGTCGTCTGCTGCTGCTGCTGCTGCCACCGACGCGGCCGTTAACGGAATGGAAGGCGGCGGCTCTTTGGCCAAGGTGAACGCACTCTCCAGCCGTCAGCCGCACGGCAAGCCGAGGCGTGAAACCGCGCGGTCCCGCACGGAGGCGCTGCGCTGCTTCGCTGTCAAGACGACGACGTTCGCGGACAACGACTTCGGCTTTATCGAGCTTCCGTGGCGGCAGTTTCCTATTGCTGGGGAGCGTCAGCGTCAGATCGACCGTCTGCACGCGGCAGCCGTCGAGGAAGTCTTGATGGCGATGCCGCGCACACCACGGCCGATGTACGTGAGCGATGTCGGCAACTTGATCGGGAAGTGGAATCACTTCAACACCCGGTATGACGGCGTGCTCGGGGCAACGCTGCAGGTGTTTCTAGAAGCACATCCAGAAGCCTTCCGTGTGGTGGACCGACTCGTCACGCGACGCACGGCGGGTGCGACGGAGCAGGTGCGCATTCGCTTCGACAACGACGAAGAGCAGGACAACCACCACCACGGCGACGATGACGACGACGACGACGAGCACGACGCCCGCTTCCGCAGAAATCTGGATCGTCAACTCCTGACGGGGCAGAAGGGCAAGCACGGCAAGCCCGCGGTTGAGTTGCCAGCGCGTGCGCGGAAGAAGCGCGCGGTGAAGGCGTTCAACAAGGAGCGCTTTAACCGCAACTACAAGTCAATCGATGCCTCGGCTCGTGTGCCGGGCTACGTGAAGCGCGGTCCGCGCCGCATCAAGGGGCGTGGCAAGAAGGCGAACAAGCGTGTTGTGAAACGTGGAAGCTAAGCGAGAGCGGACAAGAGGGAAGGAGGAGGTGCGGGTTTCTATGTGTGTGTGTGTGTGTGTTTTTTTTTTTTTAAGTCCTCGTTTGTGTGTATGTTGAGTTTTAAGTCAGCGGCTTGTGCTTATTTTAGTTCTTTTTTTATGTTGTTGTTGTTGTTGTTGCTCTTTTCATTAATTCGCGTGTTTGGCGCTTGTCAAGCCCTTTTGGCTTCTCTCGAGATTTTATTTCTCCTTTCTTTTTTTTTTTTTTCTAAGTGGCGTTAAACGAACAGTAACGGCTAAGTCGAGTTAAACACTGTCTGGTATTAACCCTTAAAGACACGTAACTAATTAAAAAAAAAAAAGACACACACAGAAATAACGAGCAGCCATGAGTCGTGCTCGTTCACTTACACCACCGATGGGCAGGCTGTGCCAACTCTTCCTCTACCACCAAGTGTACTTAGTAGGGTCTAGATGAAGAAAAAGAGCTTTCAGCGATCAAGAGAGAGAGAGAAAAAAAAAAAGCAGCGTGTCGTAGTTCGACCCAGTTTTTTTTTTTTTCACTTTTCCTTTTCAGCGTTGCTTGCATCTTTTTTTTTTTCCCCGTCGTGCAAACAACGTTACATCCGACCATGCAGTTATTGTTATTATTATTTTTTTTTTTTGACGTTTTACTCAAGGTGGAAGTAGCCCACCTGACCGCGAACTCTTCACCTCCATCGTTTCCCTCTTCTTCTTGTTTTGTATCTCACATCGCTGATTCCCGTAGGATGCTGTGAAGCTCTTATCGTTCTATTCTGTGTGTGGTGTTTCTTTTTTTTTTTTTTTTTCTTACATGCAAATCTATTGAATCTAACGCACACACGTTTTTTTTTTTTTTTCCTCCCCCCCCCTTGTTGATCTCGTCTTCGTGACTGGTTTAAGCCTCAACACGCACAGACGCACTACAACAACAACAACAACAACACACACACACAAAAAAAAAAGGCATTAATACGAGTTGAATGCGGTGGCGAGGCGTACTGCGGCGCGGTGCGGCCACCGGCGTGCCTCTGGTGTCTCCATCTGCCTCGTCCAGCGCGCCAACGTCCAGCACCGCGGCGTCCGCAGCAGCAGCAGCAGCTACTGCTACTACTGCTGCTGCGCAGAACGAACGCTCGTTGTTGCGTAATTTGATTCCCATGCGCGTATACGCCTCCGGTCCCGCTTCCACCTCCCTACGCCACGCCTTTCTACAGCAGGAGAAGCTGATCCACCGTTTTCTCGGCTCACTAGAGCAGGTGCCGCTGCCGTCGCTGCCGCGCGTGCTGCTCGCGGAGGGCTTTCAACGTCTGCTGGAGGGCGAGTCGCCGCAGCGCGAGCTGCGCGAGCTGTTCGAGGAAGCTGAGATGGAGGCGCGCAAGATGCTGCTGCAGCTCGACGTCAGCAGCTCCGGCGCTGCCGTGTACCACGGCGCGCACGCCGATCCGACGGAGCGGGCAGCGTGGGAGGCGGTGCAGGGCGATCCGCTGTCACGTGTGTTGGCGTACGAGCTGCGTGCGGCGGCGGGCTACTACGCGCGGCTCATGTCCATCTCCAGCGACCCGTACACCCCAGCCTCCGTTCTCGTGCGAACGGTGATCGCATCTGACGTGCGGACGGATGACTTCTTGGTGAAGATGATGCTGGAATTTGACGAGTGGCCGCGAAACGTCGAGACCGGTGAGCGGCAGGGTGCGCAGCCGATGCCTTCGCAGATCGAGGAGATGGTGAAGGAACTCCTGCTGCTGGAGCGCGACGCCTTCGGGGTCTTTCGCTTTGACCCACGCGGCGACAACCACCACCTGGTGCAGACACTCAAGCTGTCCGACATCGTCAAAACGCCCAAGTCGTTCTGTGTCTTACTGGATTCGGTGATACGCAACTACGGCAACTTCTCACTGACCAGCGAGGAGATATACAAGAACCGGTGGCTGCAGTACACGCTGCACTGTGGTCAGGAGGACCACCGGGTCGACTTGACGCTCCCGCTATGTGAAACCGTCGTCACGAAGGATGCCGTGACAGGGAATGAGATACGCCTGCTGGCCCGCTACGATGAGCCGATCTGCGCTCGTCACAAGGCGTCGTCGAAGGAGGAGAAGGGCAACTTCGGCCACACGGAGGTGTTTGAGCTGGCGATTGAGAACAAGAATCGGTCCTACTGGGAGAAGTTCTTCCTGGACCGTTGATGGAGGGATAGAGTTGGAAAGTCAGAGGGATGGCGGACTTTGGTATATTTACAACTGAAACAGAAAAGTAAAAGTAGACAAAAAAAAACGGTTCAAGGGAAATAGAACGCTGCCTGCTTTCTGCTTGTCGTTGACTGCTCTTATGGTTATGGGTCTTTTTTTTTTTCTTTTCCTCTTCATTTGAGTTCGATGAGCACATATACATATATATATATATATATATATATATGTGTGTGTGTGTGCGGGCCAGTATCTTGTTCTTCCACGCAGCGAACAGGTGTTGGCTCGCTGGGTCACTTGCACACACACACACACACACAATATATATATATATATATAACAACAACAGCTTTCTCTGCTGTTCCGTTGTCCACGCTTTCTCATTTTCTTCTTCGACGATCTTCTGCATCTCCCCCTCTCTCTTTCTCTGCTTCTTCGCATGCCGTGACCTCCTCGTTTTCATCATCATCGCCGTGAAGCGCACACCCCTTCTTCACGTCGTTCCATCCATAAGGCTGCATAAAAGTAGGCGTGTGTGAGTCCTCTTCTTGAGTCTCTCTCTCTTTTTTTTTTTTTTGTGTGTGTGTGTGTGTGTGTGTTAATCCCGCCTCCCCTTTTTTCCGCAAAGCTGCGGCTTTTTTTTTTTTTATATATATCTATTTGATTGTTGTTGTTGGCTGTTGTTTGTGGCCACTCAAAAAAAAAAAAAAGGGCCAAAAGTCGTGTTTCTCCTAAGCAACAGCAACTTAGTTTTTTTTTTTTTAGTCGTTGTCGTTCTCTCTCTCTCTCTCTCTCTCTATATATATATATATATATATATATATATATATATATTATATATATAGACTGGTCTTGTCGAGCTCCGCTGCTTGTTGGTTACACATTACAAGCATTGAGGCGTCTTTTCCTTGTCTTTTCTTTTTTTTTTTTTTTACCAAAAGCAGCAACAACAACTACACACACACACAACAACAACAACAACAACAACAAAAAAAACGAACTCAGTTTATAAAAGCGCTCATCAGCGTTGCTTGCTTGCTTGCTTTTCTTTATTATTGTTGTTGCTATTGTTGGTTGTTTTTTTCTTGTGGGTGTTCTTATAAACTCTTGTTTGCGCCGGGCTTTTCTTTTTTTTTTTTTCTTGTTGTTGTTATTTGTGCTGGGCTAATGCAGCGTCCAGAGCTTGCGTCGTTTGCGTCTCGCGGTACCGCGTCCGGCTCCTACCGCCTCAGCGAGACGCACAGCGTCGGTGCCGCGTCGCCGTTCAGCACGTCGTGGCAGTCAACTGAAACGGACAAGGAAGCCTCTCTGAGTGTGCCTTTTCTCCATCTATGGCTCCCTCCTCGTCAGCCACCAGCACCACCACCACAGCAGCAGCAGCCTTCCGTGGAGTTGTCGCTGTCGGTGTCACGTCTCCCGGTAGACTTCACGACGACGGATGCGGTGATGAAGTCTAACATGACGGCGGCGGCGTCCACGCGTGTGGTGAAGAAGCGTCAGCAGCAGCCCCCACGAAGCAGTCCAACGCTATCCTCGTCGGCAGCGCAGGTACACGCACCACTGCCGTCACTGTCACAATCACCGCTGCATCAACAAGTGCTACGGCATCGGCGTCAGCGGGAGTCTCACAACGGCAGCAGCAGCAGCAGCAGCAGCGGCGGCGGGAATGGGCACGGCCAACTCAGTCATACCGAAGAGGCGGTGGCGTCGCTGCCGGGGCACGCGATTCTCTGCGAAGCGGAGTGCGATCGCGAAAACAACTCTGCCTACGAGTGCGATGCTGCGACAACTGACGTGATGGATGCTCATGTGCGCGGTTCGATTCAGCACAGTAGCGATGACGGCGCTGCGAGTACGGTTTGTGCTGGTGCCGCTGACGCGCATGCGACCGTGGTGGCGAGTGTGATCTCGATCTCCGCGCACTCCGCCTCGGGCGCCCTCGACGCCTCGCAGTCGTTTCCGTCGTCTTGCTTCTTCCATGTCAGTCGCACCACCGCCCCGTCGCACGTCGGCTCCGATGCACACATGCCTTCCTCCACGTCCGCCGTGACACGCCACCTCCCGATACAGCCCGACTACCACCCGTCCCTCTCCCTCTCTGGGTCTACGCCGTCGACGCTGTGGCAGCCGTCCCTGCACACGTCTGCGTGCACCCCCGCCTCCGCTTTCCCAGCGACTGTTCTTTGCACTTCGGCGCACACGCGACTTCGCTCCGATGACGAGGAAACCCCGCTGGCGGATCGCGGGCAGCTCTGCTCCGTACCGAATACAACGGAAGAAGTACATAACTCACTTTGCAGTTCAGAGGAGGAGGAGGAGGCTGCGCTGGGCAACGGTGACGCGGCACCGCCGCGCCGACCAGCCGCGCCAACCTTTCTCGGTCCCCCATTTGTAACGAGCACCACACCTGCGAAACACCCCGCACACCCCACGACAGCCGCAGCGGCAGCACCGTCTAGACCACAGCAGGTTGCACCAGCTGCTCTGGACGGCGCCCCGCATCGCCTCCGACCTCGTCGTGGCTCTACCGTGGAACTACTCCTCCCTTGCCGAGACACGCTGTACGTTCCTCTGCTCACAAGTACAGCAGCAGCAGCAGCGGCAGCAGCAGCGAGCACGACGGCTACTGCGACGAGTGACAGGTACAAGAGGATAGACGCAGACGTGCCGGGGCGTCACGGCGTGCTGCTTCAGCCTGCAGGGAGCGCTGGCAGCTGCTGCAGCAACGACGCGACGTCTGCGCTGGTGGTGAATCAGCCGTTCTCGCCATCTTTTGGTTACACTCCAGACCACACGCACGGCAGAACAGCTTTTTCTAACGCGAGGAGACCGATCACGTGCACGGAGAGCGCGACCTGCATGACGTTGGCTGCCATGGCAGATGCAGGGGTGACGCTGCGCAGCGCCTCGCGCTCCCGCTCCAGCGGCTCGTCTTCTTCTGATGCGTCGACGACGTCGGATGGGAGCGCCGTCCTGCCGCTGCCGTCACCGGGTGAGGAAATCGACGGAGATGAGGAAACGGCGAGACACGGAAGAGAAAAAAAAGTGCGAACTCGGGCAGCTCGACGGATCAGTACGCCACACGCACAGACGGAGGTGCTGTGCCGCCGCAGCACCAACAACCGTCGCAGCAACGTAGAACGGGTGAACCGCAGTCAGTATCACAACGCGGGTAGCCGCATCAACTGCGACGATGTACTGGCGATGCTGAAGCACGCACAGTCGGCGCCGACCAGCTCGCGCAGCAGTAACACGAACAGCACCGATCGACGGGGCTCGAGCACCTTTCATCTTCCTCCGCTGAACGAGTCCCACCTAGCTCCCACGCCGACCACCAGCACCGCCACCACAGCGAGCGCATCCGGTGGATCAGCCGCAGAGGCGGCACCGGGAAACAAAAACAAGGAGGCGCAGACGACGTCTCGACTGCTCGCGCCATCGATCGCTGCTCCGGTCTCCACCCTCCGCTACCGACCTCGCTCGTATGAGGAGGAGGCCGAACTTGCGGAACTGCGGTCTCGACTCGCTGCTTTCGTCTTTCCACCGCCGTCGATGGTGAAGCGGTGCGCAGCGCGGCTCAGCAGCTCGCCCTCTCGCTCCGCGAGCCAATCCTGTTCCACCGCGCGTGCCTCGTCCTCCTCGACCTCTGTCGTTTCCTCCCCGAAATACGCGCGCGCGGCGTGCGGAGCCGCGACACCGGACACGCACAACAACAACAACAGCAGCAGCAGCAGCAGCACCGGCGGAAGCCAAAATGGTCACGGCGACAACGGACAAGCACGCGTGACACGCAAGACGACACCATTTTCTATGGAAGCTGCGTCTGTTACCGATTAGCAACAACCAAATAGTAACAATAATAATCCGAGAAAAAAAGAACAAAGAAAAAAGGGAGGGGAGAAAAAAAAAAAAAAAGAGCTCAGATTCTCTTCTTCTTCTTTTTTTCCCCCTTCTGTTTTCCTTTTCAGCCTTTTTAAATCCTTGTCGTGTCGTGTGTGTTTTTTTTTTTTTTTCGTTGTTGTTGGTCTGTACTCTCACACATACATATATACATATATATATATATATATATGTGGCTATTTATTTTCTGTGTTTTTTTTTTGTTGAGTATTTTATTCGGTCGTGGAACGTCTTTTTTTTTTTTTTTTCTCTCTCTCTTCATTATTTGAATACACGCGTGTATAAACACCACTGCCCCCCCCCCCCCCCCTACTCCCCTCCCCCCCCCCCTCCCTTCTTTTTTTTTTTTGTGTATGTCGTTCCTTTTCTCTCTCTCTCTCTCCCCCTCATTTTTTTTTTTTTCCAGATCATGCTTCATCTCAACAACGATAACGTATGAAGGTTAGTATTGGAAAAAAAAAAAAAAGAACAGGAGGGAAAAGAGAATTTATAAAAAAAAAAATTGGTAGATCAACAACCCGCAGAGAGAGAGAGAGAAAAAGGTAGTTTGACTCGTCGTGAGCAGCACAAGAAGCAGAGAATAATGTCTAAAAATAAAATAAATAGGAAGGAAAGAAAGAGAATACTGTTACGTGGTGCTGCGCACTGCATTTTGCGCCTCTTTCTCTCTTACCCTACTACGCACCTTTTTTTTTTTTTTAATACTCCTGTCGGTTTTTTCTAGTTCTTAATATCTGTGGGGCTTATTATTATTATTATTATTATTGTTGTTGTTCTTCCGTATATCTATGCACCTTTTCTTCTGTTTTTATTTTCCTTCTTGTTTCATTCGGATATACAGAAATAGGATGTGTTCTTTATTTATTTATTTCAGAACTGCTTGGGTGTTTTTTTTTTTTTTCTTTCTTGTTGTCGTTTTAATCATCCGTGATGCCATTTTTTTTTTTTTCCTGGGTTTTAATGGAAGTTCTGTCCCCTATTTTAATATGCATATACATATATATATATATATATATATATATATATATATGTATATGTCTTTTTTTTTTCGATCGAAAATGTCATCTGGACGACTTTTCTTTCTCTTTTTTTTTTTTTTATTATTATTCCTCTGCTTTTCCAGTGTTATCACCACTCGTCATCGACTGTTGCTGACTTTAACCCTTCCCCCCTCACCCCCAACCCCCTTTTTTCCTCTCCCCCTCCCCCCCCCCCCCAAAAAAAAAAAGGGGGAATTGTAAAGAGTCAAAACTGCGTTTTTATATGCACTTGTAGTATTGGAACACACGGATAGATAATAATAATAATAATAATAATAAAAGGATGCTGTTGAGGGTACACTACCGCGGCAATGTCGGTTTGTCCGCTGGACTCCCTTCCCTTTTCCCCCTTTTTTTTTTGTTCATTTACTTGTTTTGGTTGTTGTTGTTGTCTGCCCCCCCCCCCCCTCCCTCTCTTTTCTTTTCAATTATTTAACTATTTATTTGATGGTGATAATCCTCGACTGATGTAACTACTACTCTTTTTCTCTGACTCTTTTTTTTTTTTTTTGCATCTCTGTTTGACATCATGCCCCCCCCCGCCCTTTGCGATACACCACGCCTTGTGTCGAGTTCTCTCACTTCCTTTTTCTTTTTTTTTTTTCTTCTTACTAGTTGCTGTTATTTCTTGCTTCGACATCGATGATGTCCCGCGCGTGTGCATGTTTGTGTATTTGTCTTTTGCTTTTTTTTTGTAGTTTCGAAGATGGAACAGCAACAGCAACAACAAACCCCCCCAAAAAAAAAATATATATATATATATATATATATATATATGACTTATAAGCGAATTGCTGCCTTTTCCTTGTTTGTTTGTTTCTCCTATTTTAATGTATGTTCTTCCTACCCTGTTTTATTATCATTTACAAAGTTGTTGTTGTTTTTTTTTTTTTTTTTAGTGGGAGCCCACTAATTATAATGTCGGTTGCAACGCGCGTATGCCTGTGTGTAACCGTCGAGTCTGGCACAAGTTCTCTTTCTTATCTCTCTCTCTCTCTCTCTTTCCTTATTCTCTGTTCCACATTCTCGATTTCAGCTGTTTCTTTTCTTTCATATGTGTGATCAACGGACAGTGAAGATGCGCGGCCATTGGGTGGGTGGGAGGGAGGATGGGGTTGCTTGCCGAAACTAGTTGTACGCATGTTTCCTTTACATTGGTGTCTTCGCCTGCTGGGGAAATGAACTACTACTGTCTATTGTTATTATTATTCCTCCCTTTTTTTTTTTTTTTGTTTTCAAGTAAACATAGAATAAGCCTCGCGGGATATAGGAAAGGCTTTTACTGTTGCTGTTTTTTTTTTTTTTCCCTGTTGCGGTTACTGATCTTTGAAGCTTCTCTTATGTGTAATTTCGGCTTGGGGTACACTGTTTATTATTATTATTATTATTATTATTGTTATTTTCATGAGTTGTCTCTCGTTGTTTCTCGCGAGTTTGAAGATAATTAAAAAAAAAAATAGACAAAGACGGAACAAACGCATACAGGAAAAGAGAGAGAGAGGGGGAAAAAAAAAAGATGTCGTTTGGTTTTTTTTTTTTTTTCTCCCCCCCCCCCTTCCACTGTTGGAGTTCCGAAGCCGGGATGCAGTTGTGTCGTATTCGACCATTCGGGAATACGAAACGCGCAGTGCAAGCACCGAAAAAGAAGAAGAAGAAGAATGAAGGGAGGAGGTAGCCGTCTCCCTGTCTTTTCCCGGACCTGCACTAAAGCTGAAGTTGTTAGGGAACCTGAAAGAGAAAGGGTTTAAAAAAAAAAAAGAAAAGAGAGAAGAAACGCGTTTTTCGGTGAAGCAATGATGTGCAGTGTTGCCTTGTTATTACTTGAAGATTGTGGGTCATTCTGGTCTCCGCTTATCCTTCTCCTCCTCTTTCTTTTCCTTTCTCACTGCTTTGTATTTTACAGAAGCAAAAAGAGGGTGATATCACTCGCGTCGATCTTCTAGAACGAGAAAGACAGAGAGAGAGAGAAAAAAAAAAAAGAAGGTAAGAAGATAAGAGAGATCGTTGAAACGCGGAGCTTCAGCTCTCTCTCTCTCTCTCTCTTGCTGTCTTTCTCTCTCTTTCCCCTGCTTTCAGGAGAACTGCGTCTTGTCCTTTTTTCTTCATCCCTCTGCGCGGCTTTGTCTTCTGTTTTTTTTTTTTTTCTTCTTCTGACGTGTCCGCTTGTTGCTCTTCTGATTTTTTTTTTTTTTTATTTCCCTTCTCTTTCTCACAGACGCTGGAGCAGATTTGGGTTGGACCCCTCCCCCACTCCTTTTTCTTCATCTTTCTCTCTGTTTCCCACTATTGTTATTATTTTTTTTTTATTATCTGTTAATTCTGCAGGTTGTGTCTCGGTGAGAAACTCCTCATCGCCTACGTCTTTGCTTCCCGATTCATGATCGCGCGCCCCGGCAGTCGGAACGCACGCATACATAGGCGACTCTTTGAGCTCAAGTGACCGGAAGAGCGCGTCTGGAGGCTCGCTAATTCAGTTTTTTTTTTTTTTTTTATTTTCCTCTTCTCTTTCTTAACAGAGGCAGATCGGCAATGTTCTCCTACCTGCCCGCGGATGCGAAGGCGAAGCTGGCCCGCTACGTCTACCGAGGCGAGGACCGCAGCTATCTCTACCGCCACATGTGGCGCCCTCTCTGCCGCAAGGTCGTCCGCTACCTGCCTGTGTGGCTCGCACCGAACGTGATCACCGTCACCGCCCTTCTCGCCGTCAGCCTCACCCACGCGTTGCTCGCGTACTACATGCCGAAGCTGACGGTGAGGGAAACTGATTACCTGGAGCGCGGCGAGGCCGCGAAAGCAGGCCTGCCGTTTGCCAAGGAGTTTTTACCGCCGCCGCCGGCCTACGTCCTCGTCTTGGCGGCCGTGGCACTCTTTTTGTATCAGCTGCTGGACAACTTAGACGGGCACCAGGCTCGCCGGACGGGCACCTCGAACCCGCTCGGGTTGCTGATGGACCACGGCTGTGATGCCATCAACTGCGTCGTTGGTGCTTTGTCCGTCGCCGCGGCGCTGTCCGTCGGCCCGTGCTGGAAGACGTGGGTGATCACCCTAAACGCCGTCATTGTGTTCTTCTTGAACACGTGGGAGGAGTACTACCGGGGTGTCCTGGTGCTGCCGGTGATTAACGGGGCGAACGAGGGCATTGTCATCGTGATTGGCATTTATCTTTGGACGGCTTGGGTGGGCGGACCGCAGTGGTGGTACAAGAACACGCTGGAGGTGCCGTCGCGGTTTCTGCCAGCGGTGCTGCGGCAGTCCCCAGCACAGGCAGCGGTGGACATCGAGCACAGGATTCTCACCGCGGTGTGCCCGTACTTGACGTCGAAGTCGCAGGACGGCGTCGACGCGGGCTTTGCCGCCGTGCCGTTCTTCTTTAACATGAACTGCTCTGCCGCGTACTTGGCGAATCCGTCGTATCCGAGACGCGTGTCCTTCGCTCCAGACCCAAGCATCGCGAAGTACGAAAAAGCGGTGGTCGGGCGTGTCTGGACGGGCCACGGGCTCATCCAAAAAACGGTGCTGCGGCTGTACGGCGGCAGTGAGGGGGGCGTGCAGATACGGTACAACACGCTCGCGGTCGCCTTCATGACCACCATGGCCGCCATGACGAGCGTTGGCAACGTCTACCAAGTCTACCTTGCGATTCGGCGAGCCTCGCCGGCGGAGTTGGAGGAGAAGTTCGGGCGCGGGCGTTTCCTCACGCGCTTTCCGTTCCTGCATGCCCTGTCGCGGCTGATCCCGCTGGTCGTGCTGACGCTCATGGGCAACGTGTGGTTTTTAACCTCGCAGGAGGACGTGTTTCGCCGCCACCCCCGCCTGTTTTGCTGGACCGTCGGATTGCTCTACACGAAGCTCGTGATTCACCTCATGATCTCGCACCTGTGCGGCGCGGAGTTCTTCCCGTTTCGCCGCACCTTTCTACCCTTCGTGTTGTTCGGCGTCCATATATGCCTCACCTACGTTCATAACATCGGGCAACTGCGACGACAGCACCTGCGGAGCAGCAGCAGCAGCAGCAGCACCAGTAGTACCTCCGGCGATGCGGGTAGTCCGCTCAACCGAAGCGCATCGCGAGTGCCGGCCAGCGCCACCGGTGCGTATTCGGACTACGCGTACGACCTGGATGAGGAGTTGATCTTGTACGAGTTCTTCGCGTTGTCGGTCGTCACGTTTGTTCATTTGGTGTGGAACGTGTTGCGGGAAACGGCGGCCGTGCTGGACGTGCCGCTGTTCACGGTGCCGCTGGCAAAGCAGCGGGCGCTGCGCGACGCCATGACAGCCGAGAAGACCGCGAAGAGGAAGAAGAAGAAGGAAGGGGAGCACGTGGAGTTCAAGGCGGAGAAACACAAGTTGAGCTGATGTGAGACGTTGCTGTTTTCTTTTTTTTTTTTTTGCTCTCTCTCTCTCTCTCCACAGCTACGAAGAAGCAATGGATAAAAAGATGCGCGTGTTGATCTCTTGTTGCTTTCTGTAATAATGACCTGTCTGTGTTTTTGTGTCTCTCTGTAATGTTGAACCTTATTACAGCAGGTACTGCCTGATTCCTTATTCTTGTTGTTGTTATGGCCACCCTTTTTTTTTTTGTTGGTGATTGCTTTTTTTTTTTTTTGCTGTGTATTTACGTTTTATCTGTTCTTCATGTGCGTGTGTGTGTGTGTGTGTGTGCGTGTGTGTCCGGTTGACTTTTGCTTATATCTTATTCACACAGATCTCCTTATTCAGATAAACATGCGAGGAACAAAATACAAAAAAGTGTGTGTGAGCGAGGGGGGAGGGGAAAGAAACGTTGAGCGTGCTATCCTTATTATTGTTGTCTCCTGCCGAGCTTCTTTGCCGGTTGCCCCCTCATTCACTCAACGATCAAGTCTCTCTCTCTCTCTCTCTTTCCACCTGTTCACCGTTAATCAAATCGCTTGAGTTGCCTTTCGCCTACTCCTGCTTTCGGGCTCTTTGGCGCTCCGACAGCGATGCATCCTGATGTCGTCGGGTGTGCACCTCAATAATAATAATAATAATATCAGAAAGAAAAAAGACCGGCACGAATTGTCTCCTCTCTATTTCCCTGCTACCTGGTCTTTTTTTTTTATATCTGTCTCCTTCTTGTCTTGCATGAAGCGTGTTGTGCTCCGTTCTTTATTATTACTGTTATTATTTTCTCATACAATAAAATTATACAGAAGGGGAGAAGGAAAAAAAAAAAAAAAAACAGCCGCCTACGCATGTCAGAGCACTCGCAGCAAAGCCGTGCACGTGCAGTGTTCTTCTTCGTGTAACCTCAAGCACACAGACACACACACACACACACACACAACAATAAAATAAGACAGAGTTCCCCACCAATTCTTCACACGCGAGCAGTGAAAGGAGAGAAAAGAAGAAAGAAGAAAAAAAAAAAAAACAGTCCGCTTTTTATTTGTCGTTGTCGTTGTCGTTGTTCTCTCATCATAGACTTTATCTTCCGCACTGTATATATATATATATATATATATATATATATATATATATCTTTTTGCATTGTTAGTTATTTAGTGCTAACATGTCCAACGACGCTCCCGCTGCGGGTGCGGAGGAGCATGTCGTGGACGTACGGGAGGCGGCACCGCCATCGCCGAGCTGCTCCTCTGCACTTCACCCACCGTCACCATCACCACCACCGCTACCGGACGCACAGCCGAGTGAAGAAGTGCGAAATAGCGCACCTCAGCCCACAGCTGCGTCAGTGGCTGCGGCAGCAGCTGCGGCAAATGACGTGCCTCCGCTGCCGGCTGCACCAATGAAACATCGGCGCCTCGTGTCTGCCGAAAAACCGAAAGCGACGCACTGCACAACGCCTGCGACTTCACAGCCGCACGCAACTCACACAAAACGAGTCTCCCGGCCAGCGAGCTCCGCATCTTCGCCGGGGCCACGTTACTTGGCCCCCACTGCCGCGTCGGTAGCGCGCACGTCAACTCTCCAGCGTACCGACACCGCACCACGCGCAGCACCGCAGACGACCGTCACACCAGCACAGACGCCATCGGTGCTGGTCGAAGAGGTGCTGAACGCGCAGCTCGCGTCGTTGTCGTCACTTCCGGGCGCGGTGGTTTTTCCTGACGCCATCGTCAATCTGGCAAGCGAGGAACGCGTGACGACACCCACGCTAGTCGCGGTGGAGGAGGTACAACCCCGCATGCGTGCAAGCAGCGCGGCGAGCAGGCCTGTCTCGAAAAGCAAAACAACAAACAAGGACAACGGAGAGCAACAGCAGTCGCGGCAGGTGCACCAGCGTAGACGCACAGTGCTAGGCGTGTCTTCTTCCCTCTCTAACACTGAGCAGCAGCAGCAGCAGCAGCAGCAGCCCGTCAGGCAAAGCCTGTTCGACGTGGATTCGGTGGAAGACGACGTCAGAGAAGCTTCGCTGTGGGACGATCCCTCGACGCTTCACGCCACACTGCGACTCCAGCCTTTCCCACGCTCTTGCGCCAACGCCGCCACGACGGTGCTGGATGAAGGCGAGGTGCTCGGTGGGACCGGCATCAGTGGGGAGCTGACCGACATCCTGGTGGCGCCGACACGACCTACACAAACTGCACAGTCCGCGTTGTCTGCGGAGCGGGCCAGCCTGTTACACGACAGCCTCGACCTGCAGTTTAGCGCCGTCAGCGCTTCTACACGACGAGTTTCATGTCCTTCTCCTGCTGCTGCTGCTGCTGCTGCTGCGGGAGCGGAGGACAAACACAAACGATCAGCACCAGCCAAGTCTGTAAGGCAAAAATCGCCTTCTCGCCCCGCATCGCGGTCCTCCGCAGCCTCTCCGGTGAAGCGGTCGCAAATCACGACGACAGCAGCAGCTACAACAACAGAGACAGCGACAACGACCATAGCAGGGCCGACCCAGGCGGAAAGCGCGGTCGTGCTGCAAGAGTTGGAGGACATGCAGCGACGCCTCCACGCGCAGGGCGGTCGACACAGCCCATCCGCGTTTTCAGGCACTCCACAGCAGCAGCAGCAGCAGCGAGATCGACTGCAGGCGTGGAAGAGTCATCCAAGAGGCTATGCGAGTTCGCCGTGTGACGTGACGGCCTCCTCCTCGTTATCCGGGTCTTCGTCGCTGAGTACGTCGTCGAGTAGTTCACTTTTCACCGCTGGCAGCGCGCATCGACGCGGCAGGACGCGGAGGAGAAGCAGAGATGCGGTGGACTGGGCAGCGGCGACCGTGACGGAGATCGTCGAAGCGCTCGATCGCAGATCGACCGCACCGTGCGCCCTGACGAGCCACCGCCACCGACACGTCGAACTCTCCGTCAACTTCAAAACCGGCCACCGTGACGAGCGCGCGCGACGTGGCACGTCCTCTCACTTCGACCCTGCCGCGTACGTACAGGCGCTGTGGGAAGGCGAGGTGGAAGACACGTCGGACGGTGCCTCCGGCGTGTCCTCCAGCCCCGCCTCCACGCCAGACGGCGTTGAGAACACACTCGAGAACGCCGGCATAGGAACTGGCGCGAAGCACTCGCACAGCGCGCTGACTGACCCACACGCTGCTCAGCTCTCGTCCTCCGCAGGACTTTCTGGAGGAGAGTCAAACTCAGCAGCAGCAGCAGCAGCAGCATTGCAGTCATCAGCTGAGGTGCGGCGAGAGGCGTTGTGGCGCGCTGGCCCGTCGTGGGCTGTCGCCGCCGCCGAGGTCGGTGTGTCACCCGCAGAGGTGCAGGAGTTGCTTCAGTACAGCCTGAACGCGCCGGGGGTGGCGGTGTGGTTGCGCCAGGGCAGCAGCGGTGACATCAACAACAACAACAGCAGCAGGAGTAGCAGCAGCGGCAACAAGCTGGCGGCTTGGAGGGCAGCAGCCGCTCACGCAGCGTCCGGCGGAAAAACAAGTCCATCTGAAGCGGAGGACACCGAGGCAACAGTAGCAGCAGAAGCCCAGCAGCAGCAAGGACGATCATCGTCTGGTCCGTCCACCTACGCACTGGACGTTGCGACGCAGATGGCACTAGTCCATCGAATCGTCCACGCGTTGCCTGCCGTGCCGGCGGAGTTGAAGGAGGAGATGGCGCGGCAGCGACGGCTGCTCGAGCGCGTCTGCCGTGAGGTGAACGTCGCCGCCGCACCGGTGCATGCGGCGATTCGCGAGCGCCTGGCCGGACCGACGGTGGCCTCCACCGCACGGCAGCCACCGTGGGTTGAATTCACCACCTCCACACCAGGTGTTTCTCATGCACCTCACATCCCGTTCGGCAGTAACAACGCGGGAGCTGGAAGTGAGCAGGATTTGCGTGATCCGGCGACAGCGGCGACGGCGAAGTCGGAACAGGAGAGCGCCTACGAAGCTCAGCTCTTCGCATCGCTGCCACGGCCGGCCGCACAGGCGTTGACCGCCGTCGCCGAACTGAAGAGATCCGCCGCTGACCCATCGCGAGCTCTTCCACCGTTCCACGCGGTCATCGCACGTCCGCCTTCCGCGTTTGCGGATGCAAGCTTGTCGCCACACGCACCAGCAGGAGCTTCTTTTCCAAATCAGGAGGACAACAGGCGAGCGACACAGCCGGCAGATGGCGTGGCCTACACGAGCAAACAACAGCAAGAGCAGCCGTACGAGGCAGCGCTGCGCGAACTCGCGACTCGGGAGACGCAGCATTACATTCACGAGCTGGACCGGCTTCGCACGACCTATGACCGTCAACTCGCCGACGAGCGTCGGCAGCGCGGGCAGGAGCGACGGCAGTACGCGTTGCTGCTGGAGCGCCAGCAGCAAAAAATGCTCCAGCACCATCGAGAGACCGTTCACCTGCTCCAGCGCGAGGCGCGGCTGCAACAACAACAACAAGAGTCGCTCGTGCAGCAGCTCGCCGCGTCGCAGGCGCGTGCCGCGCAGCAGCAGCAGACGGCGCATGAGCGGACGACACGGCAGACGCTGAGCGGCGCGGTTGAAGCGATGAAAAGCTACTGCGTGCCGGCAGCGGAGATGGATGCGTACGCGGGTCTGACTTCTCCACCAGAGCAGCGACAGCGCTTGACAGGGGGAGAAAAAACGTGGAGGAGAGGAGGCGGCGGCGGAGCGGCGGCGGCCGAACTCGCGCGTGCACAACGCATTCATCAGCGAACGGAAGCACAAAAAGCGGAGCAAGGAGAGGAGGAAGAGAAGAAGGTCGCTGCCTCTGCCTCTGCTGCTGCTGTCCCCTCGATTCTGACCCTAAAAGAGAAATCAAAGTTAGCCGACAGCGGGAAAGAAGGCACAGCCGCCCACCCACGACGAGGCCCGGTGGTGCGTATTCGCGAACCGGCAGACAACTCCGACACCAACGCAGCAGCTACGGAGCACGACGACAACGGCGATGACGGTTCCGCTCACGTGTCGGAGCTGCTTTCGGAGCAGCGGCAGCAGCAGCAGCAGCAGCAGCAGGGTCGACTAGGCGCCGATATCCCCACCTCTGGGCACCTTACGCCGTTACTCCAACGCGAGGAAGCAGGGAGTGGAACACACGAAGCCCAGCAGCATCAGCAGGAGGAGGAGGAGGAACGTTCGTCGCCGGATCAACCAATTCGAAGGGAGAGAACAGCCGAGCTCGCGCGAGCGGGACCGACAACACCGGCTCGTACATCACGCACGTTGAGGGATCAGCATGCACGGTCACCTACAAGCGAAGGAAAGGCGGTGAGCGCGACGCAGCCGACGACTGCGACCGCTGTGGTGTTGGACGGGCCTCCACGTGATACCGCCGCTCTGCATAGGTCCGCTTCGTTCTCTTCTCCCCCAGCAGCGGCAGCGGTAAGTGCGGCACCGTCCGCGAACAAGCGGGGCTCACCTGCAACTCTGCCGTCGCCAGGCCTGCAGCTAAACCACAATGACGTACTTCGCGCCGTCTACGGAAACAACCGTGAGCTAGACGGCCACCAAAGCAGCGTTGTGCGGAGGTCAGCGACACACGTCTCTTCACCACCATCGCCACCGCAGACACACATGACGCTGCCGCTGCACGTACATCTGCCGCCTGAAGACGAACTCGACGCACACATGCGACGTGTCGCCGCTGCGACGGCTGCCGTGGATGCCCGCGCCGTGGCGGCAGCGCAGGCAGCGGGTTTGGCAGACGGGACGAGGCTGTACGCAGCCACCAGACCGAAAAGAACGGCAACACGCGCAAGCCAAGATCGCACTCAACACGCCGAAAAAAGAGGCACAACTTCGAGCTCCACAGGTGCAGCAGCAGCGGCAGCTTATCACGTGGCGGATGGTGCGGGCGGTATTCGTGCTCCAACAGTAGCCGCTGTACGGAGCTCTACGGCACCACCTGCGCACGCTCATTCCGACTTCGCCTTCACAGCTTCCAGGAATCAGCGAAGTCGCACGTCTCGTGATCGTGTGAGTCGCGGACGACAAGTGCAGCAGCAGCAGCAGCGGCGGCGCGGTCCTCCGCAGTTGCGCAGAGCGGCTCGTGGAGATGCCCGTGCTGCCGGTGTGGCGCCCTCTGAGAGGCGCCACTTCGATTTAGAAGTGGTGACGGTCTTGTCTGGTGACTCGGAGCCACTGTACGCATCACGGGGGCACGCGAAGCGATTTGCCGCTTCGGACCTCCACTCGCGCCAGCCGCACACGCAGCCACCGCGGGATGTCAACAGCGGGGACGTGTGGCATCATCCCACCGACGTGTGTGCAGGCGCAGGCGACGACGGCAGCTGGGAAGCAGTACTGCCGACACGCTTGCCAGACAAGCGCGCAGATCCTGGCCAGACCGCGGGGAAACCGAGCGTCGGCCCGCCCGTGCTGTTGATCAGCGACGCCGTTGTTATCAAGAGGCCGGACAACGGTGCGCAACATGAAACGACACGCGCCGCGGCAGGAATGGGCGGAAACGGGGAAGAACGGGATGACGTGCCGTCGTCCACAACGGCCGCGTGGCTGCCGGCGGTGGACGTGGCGCCTTCTGTCAGGTTCACACACACTCTCAACGCGCAGCTGCAGTCGGCGCGGCACCACCGCGCCTGCGTTGTCGCGGAGCTGCGCGAGACAGCAGAACGACGAGCCACATTTCAAGCGATGACGAGCCGCACGACGGGTTCGGCGGCAGCCGAGGCTGGAGGAAAGAAGAAAAACGAGGGCGACAGGAGCAAGAACGAGCACGTCTCCGATGACAACCACGCAGTTGGGTCGCTGAAGTCAGCCTCAACGTCTATCGCCGCCTCCTCCTCTTCTGCATCTCCACTATCACCCCCGCCACCGCGTGGAATCGACACGGCAGCGTCAGTCGAATCACCGTATGCCGTAGTTGGCACCCTGCCGCCCTGCGACGCTGCTTTCTTCGGTGCGCCGGCTGATGTCATTATCGCGGAAGATGAACATGCGCCCGATGGCGCGAGTGGGATGTACGGCGGCAACGCAGACGCGTTCGATGACCTATTACTGCGTACACCAGCGCTTCTCCCCAGCGGACAAGCGATAACAACAACAACAACGCCAGCAGCAGCAGCTGTCGCCGCCACCAGCAATGGATGGACGACTGATTACGCGCGAGCCTGGACGCGCTACGAGGCGGCCGCGTCTAACGTCGAACTCAGCGCGGCAGCACTCGCGGCAGAGGATGCGGGTGTGCTGGACGTCGCTGCGCGGGACTACTACCGTCAGACGGGCTTCGACGTGGCTCGTCTTGCTTCCGCCTCCGAACCTGCTTTTACGTCAATACAAAAACAACAACAGCAGCAGCAGCAGCGGCAGGAGCGGGTGACGATGCCAAAGGAATCCAGCGCGAGCGCAGGCGTGCGTTACCGCGAGCAGCAGCTCGGCTATGCACGCGGTGAGGAAGACAGGCTGGCTCAGCAACGCGGCGCGGATGGCAGCGGTGCTGCAGTGATGGTGTCGGCCAAGATGGCCGAGGAGGCACGTGCGCTGGTCGCGGCGCGGCGTCGGTTGGCCCAGATCCGAGCCTGCTTTATTTCTCCGCCTGCGTTTCACCTAGATGCGGCATCGCACGTCGGTACGATGCTCCCATCGGCGATAATGACGGACGCGAGTGCAGCAGCAGCAGCGCAGGATGCTGCGTTGCTTCGGCGGTTAGTAGACGAAACGGTCTTGAGTCTCTTCGAGGCGGAGGGCGACGCGCAGCGCGATCCGGTGCGACAAGTGATTGCCGCGATGGAGCATGAGCTGCTGCGACTCGTGTTGGAAGATCAGCTGATGGGCAGAGCAGCAGCGAAGACTGAAGGTGAGGCTACGCAAGCAGACACAGAGGCTGCAGCAGCAGCAACGACAACAGCTGCTGCTGCAACTTCGTCCGCGATGAAGCCCAGCAGCACCGTCGAGCAAGCAAGTTGGCTGCCATACCGAGAGGTCGATTTGGAGTTGCTGAAAGCGATGGTGGAGGCCTCCGTAGAGGAACTAGTGCGGACGAAGTTACAATCTCTGCAGCAGCAGCAGCATCCAGAAGGGGAGGGCATGCCTGCGGATGCTCAGCAGCAGCAGCAGCGAAGCGCTTGCGCGTCCAAGTCCGAAATTCACGATCGAGATGCCATTGCACGCGCATTGAAGAAGTACGCAGAAGGCACACTTGGTGCGTCAGCTGCGGAGACGGAGATCGCACGCGAGCACGTTTCGCTGCCCATCATGCCGGCCACGGCGTGGCTGCACGACACGGCCGACGTTGCGACTACAGCGACAACAACAGCGATGAGCACTTCACCCAGCACCACCACAGCAGCAGCAGCAGTACAAGAGGCGACAGCGGCTGCTGCTTACGAGTCGTCTGCTGGCGACGAGCACATGGAGATGAGCACCGACGTGCAAGACAGCCGCGCACTTGCTACCACAACCGTAGTCCTGCCTATTCAAGCAGCTTCGCCGGCCACGGGTACGGCAGCTGCAGCTGCCACTGCTGAGACGGTTGCTGCTCCAGGCATGGCCTCTCAAGAGCTGCGTATTGTGCTAGATCTGAGCCCTGTTGCTCGTCAACTACTCTCCCCACTGAACGCCAGCCCAGCGGGTCTGATAACGTCTGCGATGAACGCACCGCCACGGCGTTCAATGCTGAATCCACCGATGCAGCAGGAAGACTTGCCGAGCGGGCGGATGCTGCTGGAGGATCGACGCGACGTCATCGTCGAGGCCGAGGTGCGACCCAAGGTAAAGGAACCGGTCGAGGCCGAAGCCGACAAGCTGCCCCTTGCGCTGATGCCTCCACCGGAGAACCGTGCAGCCACGGTCGAGTCGAACACGAACGACGACGCGCCGACCGAGAGAAACACCGGCGAGCCGAAAACTCAAGACATGGCGGTGGCCAAGCCCACACTGCAGGACGTGGTGGACACCTCGGGTCGTGCTGCGACGGGTGTCGGCGGTGACGATATTGTGGCTGCGCCGTCGACTGCCCGCACGACGCTGCCGCTGCCGCTTCCCCCACCACTTCCTCTTCCACCGCTGACAACAACAACAGCAGCGGCAGCAGCCGTGCCCTTACAAGGCGTGTCTCCGTTACTTCCGCTTCAAGTTGTGCCGGCTGCTCCGACGACCGTCGCGCAGGCTCCGCAAAGCGTGCCACTGCTCTCTGACGTAGCGGAGCACTGCGGTGTAAAGCACGCGCCATCGACAGCTCTGCGAAGCGAGTCCGAAACTTGGGCTGCGACGCAGCCTTTTGCACCCCCAGCATCCGCAGCCGCCTCCTCCGCTGCCTTTTTCCGTGTGCTGTTTTCCAATCTCGCAGACGCGGAGGCGATGCAGCGTGCCATCCTGCTCGACCGAGAAGAAGAGCAGCGGCAGTCTGTGCTGCGGCTCCTCGCTGTCGTGGCACAGCGAGAGTCTCGCCGAGAGAGTTCACGCAGTAACGCTGTACGACCAGCAGAGGAGCCGAGCGGAGCACCGCCGGCTCAGCACCAGCAACTGGAACCCTCGTGCACAGCTGATGTTACTCTTTGGCCTGCGACACAGACGATGGGCACAACAACAACACCGTCATCATCATCATTAGCACCAGCACCAGCACCAGCAGCAGCGTCTGCTGGAGCGTCGATGTCAGGAGAGGCTGCTCGTTCAGCTCTTCCCGCCCTGCCCCGTGAATCGCGTGCGGATGCCTCTGCGGCTCCATCACCGCTACCGCCGGTGCGCGACCCTGTCATGCACGCCGTGCTGGACTGGATCTACCAGTTTGGCTCCGCACAGCGAAGGTTAAAAAT
The DNA here is from genome assembly GCA_037349495.1 of Lotmaria passim. Classification (NCBI taxonomy): domain Eukaryota; phylum Euglenozoa; class Kinetoplastea; order Trypanosomatida; family Trypanosomatidae; genus Lotmaria; species Lotmaria passim. Next base: position 105,134 of record CP140192.1, read on the forward strand.
GCGAACCGCCGCCGCAGCAGCCGCAGCAGGTCGTGTCTCTGCGACAGACGCCGAGTTCGTGAGTCAGCTCCAGTCTGCAGCCGAGACAGCTGCGGCTGCCGGAGATGCCGGCGGAGGTCTCAGTGGCGCTGTGCAGACGCCGAACGATGCTCGCTGGGTGGACAGCTGCGGAACGAGTTCGGACGTGCCTCCGCGTGACAACGCTGATTGGAGCGTGCGCTACCCACCTGGGCAAGGCGTGGAGGCTGCACTGCGGTGCGCCCCTGCCTCTGTTTCGCAGCCGTCCACGCGCAACCTTGGCTCCACCGGTCAGTCCTCCGGGACGTCCGACACCGGCTCTGCATCTTCGTCGTCGACGCTCTCACCGTCGCTGCCGTCGTCGCTGCACACGAACACGTCGTCGACACTGACGAACACAAACTGGGAAAATAGAATCGAGCGAGCGGACCGGCAGCCGCGACAGCGGCGGATGTCTTCGTCGTCAGCGCGAGTACGGCCAGTCCTTGACGCGCAGCAGCAACAGCAACAACAGCAGCAGTCTGCGTTTCAGTTCCCCTACCGTCGTCGTCCCACCTCTACTGATCTATTCAGTTATGAGAGGAACGAGCAGACGGGTGACGCTGTGAAGAAGACGTCTGCGGCTGTGGTGGGCAGTGGCTCGTCCGACGCGGCGACAACGCGCTACACGACATCCACCAGCAGCAACGGGAGCAGCGGCAGCAGCAGCAACCGCGGTGGTGGTCATCCACACCGTCGCGCAATGCACGCATCACAAGTGGTGGGCGAAACGACCGCTCAAGCAAACAAGACGAGGGGCAGTACGGAGACGGTGGATGGAAGCGCGATGTCCGCGTGTGCGATGGGGTCGGAGCTGCTGCCACCGCAAGTCTCCGCCGAAGTCCAGGCAGCGCTGGCGGCGGCTCTGCGCGCGCACCACCGCGCCACTGAGGAAGGTCATGCTGCGGAAGAGGAAAAGAAACGACAACGACCGGCGCAGCAGAGTCCGAAGCTGCAGGTGGGCTTCGACGTCGCTGAGACCTCGACGGAGCGGACCGACACCAGTCCGCACTACGCCGTTTCTCCACCCGCGCGATTGATGGAGGTGACGGCGCGGCAGCATTCACTCCACCAAGGCACCCTCGCTTCTCGTGTGCGGCCGCCACCGCCACCGTCACCACCACCACCACCATCACAACAACAGCGCTCACCCGCGAAAGAGGCATCACCGCTTTTTCCCGGCGTCGAGTACGCACGTGTGAGTCGCGATTCTCCGCACACGCGTCACGCGTCGGCGAACGCGGCCGCTCGCAGGAGTCCGTCGGCGCAGCAGTGGGACGAGTACAGCCTGACCAGCGCCTCCACCAGCAGTCACGGCACTCATCCAAAAAAAAAAAAAAAGAACGACGGCCATCGACAACGTCACAGCCGGGACTGAGAAAGAAGATGAAAAACGAAGAGAAGAGGTGCGTACGGCTTCTCCGCAGACGACAACGCGACCGGGCGCGGCGTCCGCCTTGCCGTTCATGCAGGACACGCGTGGTGCATGTACTGCTCCAACTACGCGAGCGGCTCAGCCTCCACCACAGCAGTCGTCGTCGCAAGAGGGTGTGTTGTCAGGACCTTCGCCTCGGCGCACGGCACCACACTGATGTCCCCCAAATCCGTTGACGACAACGGCCGTTTTTACATGAGGAGGTGTGATGCGTGTGCTGCAGGAGCAGCGGAAAACCCCCCACAAGCATGATGAAGCTGCAAGAGCTAACGGACGAATGACAACAATTAAAAAAAAAAAAAAAGAGGGAAGAGAGAAGAAAAAAAAAAAAAAGAGCATCCGGAGCTCACACGAGCGAAAGGTATGTTAAAAAAAAAAAAAAACTGATAATGCCGGCGATGTGTGTGAGAGTAAAGAAGAAGATATGGGAGCTCCCGTTATTGTTACTGAGTTTTGGCGCTCTCCGTTCAAAATCTAGCTTTTTTTTTTTGTTTTTCCTTCTCCCTCCTCTCGAATTAAAGTGCTACTGAACACATATCATTATATATATATATATATATATATATAATGATAATCGCACGTCGTGTAGAGTCGTCGTCTTCAGCGACGATGGTCGCCGCTTCTCTCCTGCGGTGCTACACTGCGCCTGTTACACCCCCCTCCCTCCTCCACCTCCACCTCGCTCTACTGCTCTCCTCAATGCCTCTTCTTTTTTTTTTTTTATTTTAAATACAGAAGTGCTATGACAGGATAAACGCCTGTGGGCAAACACACGCACGCACGGCACTTAGACTCACCTTCACACCTTAGAGCACGTTAGAGTTATTACATAGAAACAACAACAACGCACACACACATACACACATACACACACACGCACACACACACACATTAGACTCTCTCTCCCTTTAGAAAAGAAGAAAGAAGAAGACATGTGGCCCAACTCTGGAGCGGCAGGCTATTACGATCCGACGACGCTGTTTGACGAGAGCGGCACGGCCACCTCCTCCTCCTCCTCCACTACTTCCACGCACTCGACGAAGAGCGACGAGGACGAACGCGCGTTGTTTGAGTTGTACACGACAGCTCCTGCTCTGCTGACTGCTTCCGCTGGAACATCACCGACGAAGTCGAACCCGTTCAGCACGCGCAAGCCCAAAGGCAGCGGTCGAGCCGAACTCACCGACGAGGAACGACAGCTGCGGCGCGAGAAGCAGCAACGCCACTTTTTTCAGAACCGCGGCGCGGTCGATTTCCAGCGCAGTGTCGTGTTTGAAATCGTGGAACCGGCAAAGCGCAGGCCCTGTCAACGCAAAGGTGGCTCTTCGCGCAGTACAGCAGCAGCCGAGCCCGAAGTTTGGCGACGCCCCGACTCGTGTCCGTCACTGCTGCCGTCGCCGCCCGGCGCAGGGACGGCGGAGCCGACGAACAACATCGCCTGCGTGCCGGCAGAGTTACAGGCGTGGTACGTGGCCGGCAACGCCGCGCCTTCTGCTGCCGCACGCGACCCACCGCGTCGAAGAGAAGATACGACAAGGACGGAATCATCTGCCGTGCGCGCAGGCAACTCGAAGAGCGCCGCGGCGTTCGACTCGGGCAGCGTGCACGCAGATTTCTCTACTCCAGCAGTAGCAGCAGCAGCGGTGGAACCGGCTGTGCGGGGCAGCGGTGCTGGCACGACATCGGTGAACGTGCTGTGGGGTCGCACCATACCGGACGCAGAGACGCGACAAGGGCTGCGTCGGGCATCGCCTGCGCCTTCCCGTGCTTCTCTGGCAGCCAAAGCCAAAAGCCGCCACGACGAGTCGGAGCGGGTGAAGGAGGAGAAGCGGAAAAAACAGCGAAACGGGGAGGCGAGCAAGGACCGGAGTGCCGACAGCGTTACGCAGCTGCCGCCTCCACCATCACCCCGAAGCGCAGCAGCGGCGGCAGCGTCGTCGTCGTCGCCGCCCTCCTCTTCCGTTTTTTCTTCGTCTTCTCTCGGCGAGGAGAACACGGGCAGCACGAGCCAAAGCACGACGGAGAAGAACAGCAGAGGCAGCGGCAGCAGTGATGGGAACAGGCTGGAAAGACAGGCTTCACCAGTACCGGAGGGTAGCGTGGACAGCGAGTTTGGTCGGCCAGACCCGACGACGACGGCGATGATGATGATGACAGGCGACTTTGCAGAGGGAGGGCGTCCGCCACTGCGAGCGCACCGCTATGTCGAACAGCCCAACGGCGTTTTTATCGACCACGCCCAGCACGCCGAGCTTCTCGCGCAGTATGCGTTGGAAGAGCAGCTGCGCTATGCGCAGGAGAAGGAGGACCTCCGACGAGCGCGGCGGTGGAACCGGCTCCTGCACGGCAGCCACGGCGACGCATCCAGAAACGCGGCGAGCCGCGAAGGTGGCGTCGTGGGAAGCGGGATCGTGAACAGCACGATCGGCGGCGGCAGCAGCAGCGCGGGCGGGGCGGCGTACACGCACTATCACTGGATGTACGACGCCGCCACCTACCGCGCAACGTACGTGTCCACGCTGCGTTACCTGCAACGCGTGCACGTCTTCGTGATCGGGGTCGCCGCGGGGATATCGCTCCTGACGCTGATCGCGATGACAACGCCTTTCCCGGAGCTCAAACGAACAGAAGCAGAGGATGGGCTGCCCGGGGACATGTCGGCTGTGCTTCTGCTCGCCATGATTAACACCTCGGCAGCGACAGCGCCGTCCTCGACGTCACTACCCGTCGCACAGGTGCTCCCCGTCCTTCAGCAAGGCCACACGGTTCTCGCTGTGCTCATCGCCGTCCTTCAACCTTATCACGCCTCGCTCTTTCTTCTCTTATGCATGCTGCTCCTCGTCACTGGCTACGCGCCCGTGCCGTGGGGGGCTGCGGAGCGCCTCTGGGCGGCGCAGCGTCGACGATGGCTTTTTGACGATATGCTGGACCGACAGCAGCAGCAACAGCAGCAGCAGCAGCAGCAGCATCATCACGGCGAGCCAGGCACCCCGCGGCACGCAGGAGGTTACTACGCTCGTGGCCAGAATAGGATGAGCGGCAGCGTGTCGAATTACAACTGCTACAGTGCGTCGCCACACGACGACGATGTCGACGACGATCGCAGCGAGTTAAGCGGCAGTGCGGGTGCGTACTACGGGCTTCGGCAGCGGAGCCCGTTAAGTCGAACGCTCAACTTTGGTCCGCACTCGCCACTCCGTCGGAGTACGCTGTGCGGCGCGAATCACTACAGCAGTGGGTATTCCTCTTCCGACGACGGGCAGGGGTACGCGAGGAAGATGACAATGACGACGACGATGATGACATTCCCTCCGCCGCCGCACCACCACCAACACCACCACCACAGCACGTCTCTCTACAAGAGCAACGGCAGTGATCCGCTGTGGAGAAGCATCTCACTTGGTAGGACGCGCGGCGAGGGTGGATATGCAGACAACTACGACGTGTTAGGCACCTCCTTCTCCGTTCCGCTGTCGCCGCAGTCGCCGTCGCAGCCGCAACCGCAGCAGCAGCGGCACAGCGCGGAGCAGGGCAAGGCTAAACCCAGCCTAGGAGACCTGCCGTCGGGCTCCTTCGTGTCTTTTGCCCGGCAGGCCTACGCAGCTGCAGGTAGCAGTGGGAAATACAGCCCCAACATGGGGTTCCTTGCCAGTACGTCCAACTTTAACGATCTTGGCTTCACCGCACCAAACAACAGGGCAGATCCCCCACTCATGCTGACCTCCGCCTCCGCTTTTTTTCGTACAGATGGGCTGGGCAGGGTGTCGGCGGCGTCCAACCGACGTGACGGCGGCGGCACCCATCCGTCCTCACGTGAGGGCTTCGGTGCACCAAAAGCACCTCACCGTCGCCCTTTTTCTTTTTCTTCTTCTTCCACCGCAGTGCCGTTGCAGCCGCCACCACCGCTGCTGCTGCTCTTGCCCACCACCGCGTTTGAAGGTCGGCTCTCCGCCGACAACGCCTACTCACGCACGTTCGACTACTGCGAGCGCCGTGCGACGCAGTGGGCCTGCGATGCGATCAAGTTTGCGTGGAATGGTGGCCGCTGCTGCGGTCGCACCAATGGGCGTAAAGGCAGGAAAAGAGAAGGTGGAAGCCGCCGATATGCTGGTCTTGCTGTCCCCGCTGCCTCTGCTGTTGTTATTGGTGGTGGTGGTGGTGGTGGTGGTGGGTCGGGCGCAGGGATGTCCGAGGCGGCGGCAAGCACGCTTCCAGCAGCGGTGCCGATTTCCCTTTATCTGCACGTGTTGCTGCAGCCCCGTCTATGGTGTGTGGTGGTGGCGTTAGCACTGACGTTGGTCGAGCTGGCCTTTCTCGACGAGCGCAGTGTGGAGCTGATGTGGCTTGCCCAGCCAGCTTCGTGGTGGTCCGCTGCTCCGCCAGCGACGGCCGTCTCGGGTGCACCGCAACCGCAGCAGCAGCCGCGACGAGGTGCTCTACCGCACACGTGGCTGACGGCTGTCTTTTACTCCACCGCGGGTGACGTCGTCACCGAAGGCGTTCATTCCACGGCCTCGGTGGCGTACGGGAACGGGAGTGGCAACAGCTTCAACGATGGCGGGCGCGTTGGTCGAGTGCTGCTGGGGGTGTACGCGACACGGACCGCGGTAATCTGGATCGCTTTTCTGCTGAACCTTTTCTTTTGAAGCGTTCTGCATTTTTTTTTTTTTTAGATGCACACATGCTTTTGTTTGTTTGCTTGCTTCGTTGTTGTATGATTTTAGAGCGAAGCACGCTTAGAAAACGGAAAGAGAGAAAAGAGAAAAATAAAAAGTCAATGAGCCTCTTAAAATGATGGGGTGGAGGGCGACACGGAGACGGAAGTCACCGAGACCTAAAAATAAAAAAAGGCCCCTCTCTCTTTCTCATTCGTTCTTTCTTCCTGTTTCTCCGTGGATGTAATGCTAATATGCCCGCTGCACTACACCTGTGCCATCAAATACGTACTCTCTTTCACCTTCCATTTTTTTTTGTTGCTTTGCTTGTTCTCTCTTAACAGAAAGCCTGTGTGTGTGTGTGTGTGTTTCCTGTTTTTTTTTTTTCCCCCTCAAAAGAGAAGTGCTCTCCGCTACTCTGTGTATGTATCTTTCTCTCCCTGCGTACTTCATTATTCAGCACTTTGCTTTTTATAGTTTTTGTTTATCCATCTGTTTTTTTTTTTTTTTCTTGATTGCTGCTGCTGTTGCTTGTTTCAGGACCGCTTGTGACAACAACAGCCCTGTTGTTGTTGTTGCTATTTATTTATTTATGATTTTGTTTGTTCCTCCCCCTCCTCCCCTCTCCGCGTGTTTGTGTGTGTGTGTGTTTTTTTTTTTTTTTTCAAAAAGCCCCTATCTCCTCCCTGTTCATTTTCACCGTTTCACAACTCTCGTTGTTTCGCGGAGGTTCTTTTTTTTTTTTTTTTCTCTCTCTCTCTCACTCTTTTCGGTGCTGTTGTGATACTACACAGGGAGGGGGTTACTGCGTATAACACTGCTTTATTATTATTATTATTATCATTTGATTTTATTGCTTCGTTGTTGTTATATAAATACGTATATACAGAACTTTCATTATTTCGAAATGAATCGGCCCGGTCTCGCGTCTCGGCCTTCGACTACCCCCGGTGGTGGTGGCAGTGATGGTAACGGTGGTGGGGCATGCCGTGAAAAAGAAAGTCCTGTTGCGCAGCCGCTGGGCCGCACGGCGGATCCTGCTTCCGTTCACTTTTACCGCACGCCGCACGAGTCGCACACGCCGCACCTCTTCCGCGGAGAGGCCGCGCTGGCTGATTTACCCAGTCCGCCCAGCCCGGAAGATCTTGGGCTGGGCGACCGCAGTCGGCAGTCCACCAACAGCACCGGGAACAGCTCTCGCCTCATCACACCGACCTCAGCCAATGTCCCGCAGTTCACCAGTCGTATGCGGCGACGCCACGGCAGCCGCGGTGGCCACGGCACGCCTTCGATGTTGCGGTCGCCGACCACCGCCGGCGCGGCAGCGACCAACAGCTCCGCTGCTGCCACACCCACGCACCAAGATTCAAGTCCGATGACGACAACGACGACGGCTGCGAAGCCGGCGAGTGGCAGGGGCGATTGTGACGCCGGCAGCCCCAATGCGGGTTCGACACCCGCCGAGCAGGACGGCGACTCAGGAAATCAATTTAGCCCGCACACGTCTCGCGAATCGTCGCAGCAGGCGCTGTCGCGCCCCGCCCACCGCGCACACCACCGCGCCGGCAGCAGCGGTGCAACTCTCCAGCGCCACCATCGTCACGGCGAAACGGCCAGCCACACCTCCGCGTCCATGCAGTCGGCCGCGAGCAGCGCGATGAGCACGCCGGCGCAGCCAAACCTGTACGGTAGCACCGGCCTCTTCGCAACAGGCGGGCGACACGCAACGCTGCCGTACGGCAATGCCGCGGCGGTGGCAGCGACGGTGGCGGCGACGGCGGCCGGGCATCATGGCCACTTTCTGCAGTACGCGCCGGTTTATGTGAGCGTGAGCCCGAATGCGAACACGCCAACGTCTAGCGCCAAAGGGGCGTCGTCGCCGACCGGTTCGCAGTCGCGGTCCCACCGCCGAGTGCGGGGCAACACGGTTGGAATATCCGCCAGCGCGCAGGCGTGGCACTGGGGGCCAAGCCCGACCTCCGCTCACTCCGCCGGCTCAAGCACGACATCACAGCAACAGCCGCAGTTCCCTCCCTCGTCGCAGGTGGGGGCCCCCCGGCACCGCCACACCCGCCACGGCGGTGTCGGTGGTCGCACGAGTCGCAGCGGCACGCAGTCGCGTGGCGGCTCCGCAGACCGCAGAAAGTCGCGCGCCGCGCCGGCGTCTCTCTTCGCCAGTGTCCCGCCCACCGCGACGTCGCTGGTGCAGCCAGCGCACTCCGACGCCTCCACCATCGTGAGCAGCCCTGCGACGGCGACCAGTGGCGGCGTGCCACCGCGGCCTACACCGACCTCGAGCACCTCGCACAGCGAAGCGCGTCACGCGTTTCCGCGACATCATCCGGCGGTCTCGCCTCACGCGACGGCAGCAGCGGCCTTTTCACCTGTTTCTCACACGTCTTCGCGCGACAGCGCGAGCTTCGGACACGCCGCAGCTCCCGATGCAGCTGTAGAATGGATGGGTAGTGGGTCGTCCGGTGACTTCCGCGTGAACGTGCCTCCCATGTCGACGATTTCTGTCGCGCAGCATCCCTCCGCGAGTAGCAACTTGAACGATGACAGCAGCAGCAGTCACAGTCCCACCACTACCACTACTACGACCACCACCACAGCCGCCACGCCGCCGCTGGTGACGCCGACCACGGAGTTCGAGCGATCGCTGGCGCACGTGCCGCCGCCACCACTACCACAGTCGTCGTCGTCGTCGGCGGCGCCGCGCAGCGGCAGCCAAAACACAAATATGAACTACATGAGTGAAGCCGGTGGGTTTACGCAGCACCATGTGCCGAGCTTTTCTGGTGCGCTGGGCACGTATGGTGAGCCGCAGCATCCCGTTACGATGCTGTCCGCAGAGACGATTTCCAGTATGGAAGGCTACACTCCTGCGGCGGCGTCTGCCGGAGGCGGCGCCGTGCCTGGGCGCCCCTCGCTACTGAAGCCGCAGTCAGCGGAGACGCACATGAAGGCCGACGAGCTCGTGGTAGATCCAGAGCACCTGTCGTCGGTGGGCTCGCCCATGACCCCGCCAAGTCCACACCGTGCTACCCCGCAGCCTTTTCCAACACCAAGTCACGCTTCACACGCGCCGCCGCCGCCGCCGCCGTTGTTGTCTCAGCATTTTTTAAGTCTGCCGCAGTCGCAGACACAGGGCATCGGCCACGCACTCAGTGCACCCCGCAGCTTCGCCACTGCCGCTCCACACGCGAGCGTAGCTGAGCCAGAGGCGCAGCAGCAACAGCAGCAGCAGCTACCCCCACCCCCTCCTCCACCACAATCGCGGCCACCTGCCGGAGCCAACGCGAATCTCTTTGCTGATCACCTGTCCACGGCACGAGGTGGCGCCTTCCTGTCAGTGTCGAACCTCGGCTCCGGCGAAGAGAGCACCTTGTACAGCTTAAATCACTCCACGCCGAATTCGTACGCCGACTCGCCGCCCCCGTGGGATGAGGAGGAGGAGCCGCTGGGGGTGATGGGCCGCGCCTACACGAGCACCGAGGCGCAGATGGCGCTGTATCAGCAGCGCCTCAACGATGCGCGCATACAGGACGCGCTGCAATCCCTCGGCATTGGTGGTGCGGCCACCACCTTTTCCACCACCACTACTACATCGAATCCAAGTCCAGACACAACTGCAGGGAGAACAGGGGTGGTGACAGCGACCGTGCGGGCGAGTAGCGCCGGTCATGAAGCGGGGCAGCCATCATCATCGGCACACGCGCAACAGCCGTCGTCACCGTCGTCGTCTGCTGCTGCCGCAACCACCGCCGCCGCAGCGGCAATGGATGTTGCCGCGGCGTCGCACGTGCTGGCGAACAACGACCCACGTGAAAGCACCGTCTCCGGACCGGCCTCCATGAGCTACCCCAGCGCCGCGGAGGCCTTGATCGACTGGGGCAGAGCCTACGCCTGCGGACAGCCGGGCAACACGAGCGCCGCAACTGCTGCGGCCGCTGCCGTCGCCGAGTACGACATGACAGCAGGCGGGGTTGGTAACGGAGCGCATCCTGCGGGTGCGAGTCAAGTGCTGCAGCACTCACCTAACGCGCCGTTTAACGACCTGCCGCGAGGCTTTCTTGTAGCCACGCCCTCGGCAGACGATGCCTTTATCCGTGAAGAGGCGCAGCAGCAGCAGCAACAGCCGTCGATCATTTCCGCGTGCGAGTTGAAGAGCAGCAGCAACAGCGGCCTTCTCGGACACCAGATCTTCCGATCATCAACGGCGCCGTCAGCGGTGGCGGCGATGGCGGCCGACGCTGCGGCGGCGGATGGCGGCGGTGTGCAAGGCGCGTCGCGCAGAGCTGCTGGTACTGGTGCTGGCACTGTGATGTTTCGTGACGTGCTGAACCCCGCCTCTCCCCCCACGCCGGGCTCAAACACGGATACCTTCGGCGCATCACCGTCTCCGCCACGAGCAGCAGCAGCAGCAGCAGCAGCAGCAGCAGCAGCAGGTCAGCCAGATATCAGCATGGGCAAGAGCCTGCAGTACGCCAGCTCAAGCGCCTTCAACAGCAACAACAACGTCAACGCATCTGCGGGTGTGTTGAACAGCAGCATGGCGAACATGAACACAAGCGCACTTTTCTACCTGAACAGCAGCTTCAATGCATCGACGATGCGTGATCCACTTGCGGCGTCGGTGGCCATGCAGCACAACCGGACGGCCCTCATCGCGGAGCTCAAGCGACGTCGTCAGCGGCTGCAGAAACAGCTTGCCGCGCTGCAGAAGGAGGCGACCGCGCGAAACATCTTCGCGTTGGTGCGCGCGAGCAACGCGTCGCAGGTGCAGTATCTGCTCCAGCAAGGCCTCTGCAGCGTGACCGATCGCGACTACAACGGCTGCACGCCGCTGCACGTCGCGGCTGGTGAGGGTAATCAGACCATTGTCCGCGTGTTGCTCTCGTTCGGGGCCGACGTGCTCGCCGTCGATCACAGCGGACGCACCCCGCTCGACTGCGCGGCGGCGAATCGGCACAGCGGCGTGGGCCGCTACCTGCTCACGGTGATTCGAAATAAGCACCTCGCGCAGGCGAGTCCAAACAGCGAGACGGACGACACGGCCACTGGCGTGGAGAAAGGGGAAAACGAGGTGGTGGCGCACCCCGTCTGGGGCGTTGGCCTGCCGGACGCCCCACCGCCGCACACCATCACAGCCACCACCAACATCGCCGCATCCTCAGCAGCAACCGCAGAGACAGGGTCGTCGTTGTCGTCATTGACGTTGTCAGGGAAGGCTGGGGGAGGCCTGCGCCGGGATGGCAGCGGTTGGGTTGGCACGCCCGACCTGCTGGGCGGGTCGTTCATTGCCTGGACGCCCACGCCCTATCGCACTCCTCAGCAACACGAAAAAGCGCGAGAGCAGAGCGAGGCGGAGCGCCGGCGGGAGCGGCGCTCGCCGTCCGCGGACCGTTGCTGCACCTTGGCGTTCCCCGACAGCGGAAGCGATTGCGAGGTGTCGCCGAGCACCATCGCCGCCGCTACGACGGAGCAAAAAGACGAAAAGAACAACAACAGCAGCGACGCACATCAGAACGGCGCCGATGCTGAAGGTGCCGGTCACGGTGAGGTAGTGAAGCCGCCGCCCACGCTGAGCTTGTCACGACAGGCGGACCCCAGCAACAGCAGCACGTCTACTTCTCTCTCCGTACTCGCGCAGACGCAAAGACACCCCGACCAACCGCCGCCACCGTCGCAGCAGCAGCAGCAGCAGCAGCAGCAACAGCCGTCGTCGTCGTCGTCGTCGTTGTCGTCTCCAGCGCGGACGGCGAAAAGCGAGACAGGCGACGCCGCCGCCGCTGCCAGCGCCGCAGTGCAGTGGCGTCATGCCTACACACCCCACGGCAGCCCACCGATGCGACCGGTTGTACTGTCGCCGCTGCACAGCTCTGCGGCGGCTCGCTCGCGTGTGTGGATCGCGGCCGAGTCGCTGTCCGGCACCACCGGCTCTCTGTGCTCAACCGCGAACTCGTCGCATCCGACGCGATCAGCCGCGTCGACGCCAGCAGACGTGGCAGGCGGGCCACCGAGTATGCATGCGTTGCTGCCGCCTTCCCACGCAGCCGCACGCGCGGCCGCCACCACTGATTATTCGCAGAACACGATGTACAGCCACGACGACAAGAGGAACGGTAACGACGCGGCGGCTTCGAGTGTCCCCATAGCGCGCAGCGTCGGCAGCAGTCGGCCCACCTCCCCCGCCGCCGGCAGCTCGCCCGGCAATGCGCAGACCAATCCGAAGTTGAGCTGGATCGGAGCAGCCGTTTCTACTGGCGTTGATGCTGCCGCCGCAGCAGCGGCAGCAGCAGCACCGGAGAGAGCAGCAACTGCAGGAGGACGACCGGTTTCCATGTTGCGACCGGCGAGCCACGTCGCGTCCTCAGCGCCGACTTCGACAGCGACGGCAGCGACGAGCGATGCCGAGTACGCCGGGAGCACGCCGCCGACCCAGCATGACCGACCCGTCGTCTCGGCCCCACCATACTTAACAAGAGGCATGGAGACACCGCTGTCTGAGGGCGGAGCTGCGCCACCCAGCCTGGACGACCACTCCGACCCCGCCACCGGACTGGCGCTCTTCGAGCCGCACAATGGTCTGGAGGGCGTGAGGGACAGCGTCAAGGGCAGCGCGCAGGCGTGTCTTGCACCGTCCATCCCCTCTGCGTCCTTCGACAACTTCACGACGCACAACGGGAACAAGCCGCCGATTTCGATGCTGCGCGGCTCGTCGATGGGGGGTGAGCTGGACAATCGGCACATGGTGGGCAGCGGTCCGACGTCGCAGGACGACGTGTTGAGCGAGGCGGAGCTGAGTCACGCTCTGCTGGGCAGACGTGAAGTCATCACACGGCAGAAACATGTCAAAATCAGTGTTGCCCGTGCTGTGCGTGACACGTCCGATTCACGCGATGGACAGCAACAACAACAGCAGCAGCAGCAGCTTGGATCGAGAGGGGGAAGCGCGTCAACACCGATGAGCTTTACGCCTCCCCCGCTGCTGGGCGACGGCGGCGGCGACGGCGGCAGCGGCAACAGTAACAACCACCACCACCACGCGAGCTCCTTGCACGACCACTTCCACGACGGCAGCACCCGTGCTCGGGGGCCCCTGCTGAAGGAGCAGCAGCAACAACAACAACAAGCGGGCTCTAGTCCTTCGACTTCCACCGGAACAGCAGCAGAAACGGGAGTGGGTCTGACTTCCCGAACTGCGGCAGTAATCGGGTCCGGTTCCGTGTCCACTAAAGACGTCGCAGCGTCTGCTGCCGCGCTGGGCGTCGCACCCGGCACGCGCATGCTGCGGCCTCTGAGTATTTTGCCGGTCGACCTGCGCGACAAGCCGAGTCTGTTGTTTCCCGTGGATGGCAGCACGAACCGCAGCAGCGACGCCACCTCCACGGCAATCACCACCGCGTTAGCAGGAAGTTCGGGTGCGCGCGTGGAGGTGAAGTCGCCGGAGGACGAGGATGCGCCAGTAAAGACGACGATCGCCTCCGGAACAGGATCCCTGCACGGTGCGGGGAGCTACACGCCCTCCCAATTCCTACAGCATGACAGCCTGAGCGTGCATGACGTCGGACAACAGTCGCTCGAGGAGCACCGTCGGCATTTTCAGCTCACCGCGACGACGGGTGCGAAGGTGCAGCGTCGGGTGGGTTGGGGCGCGGTGAATCGAAGCCCCGGTAACGCGCCACCGCTCCTGCAGGCTGGTCGAAACGTGATGACTGCGACGACGGGTATTGATGACGTGGGCACGGCGAGCAGCAGCAGGAACAACACTTGTACCACGAATTGCGTGAAAAAAGACGGAAACAAGACCGTGTCCACGACACCCGCCGCGGAGGTCTTTGCTGCAGCAGCAGCGACAACAAGCACGCAATTCGACGCTATAGACACCAGCGCGCTCGCTGCCACGAGCAACATCGACGACGACGATGACGAGGATGGCGATGCTGAAACTGACGCGGATGTTGAGGCTGATCTTGATGGCGAGCAGGAGGTCCTTTTACCAGAACACGACACCACCGGCGCACTGTCCAATCGGCAGACTTCGTCGGCACTGCTTCCACCGAAAGAGAGCGCACTGGCGCAATCGGACGTGGCTCGTGCACCTCCTTCCGGCACAGCCGCTGCCGAGACGAAGTCGAAGCAGGACCTGACGGGCAGTGATCGGAAAGACGTGTCTGCCTACCCGCAAAGGACCGACGCACAGGTGCCGCCGCCGCGCAGCACCGGCCGACACGCGGCAGAGGAACAGCAATTCCTAGAGCAAGGGCAGTACGAACCTCTCGACCTCGCCACGCTGCACCACTCGAGCTACACCACCGTCTGTGACACCGTCTCAATCATCGTCTGCATGGTTGGTCTGCCAGGGCGAGGAAAGAGCTTCATCGGAAAGCGACTCGTGCGGTACATGAACTGGAAAGGCGTGCCGTGCCGCGTCTTCAACGCGGGGAACTACCGTCGGCAGCTGCTCGGGGTCGAGGGCACCGCCGGGGCGGACTTTTTCGACCCGAATAATCCGAAGGGCGCGCAGCTGCGGGAAAAGATGGCGGAGCTGGCCTGCGAGGACCTGGTGCGCTTTATCGCCTCGCACGCGCTCGCCGTGGGCATTTTAGATGCGACCAATACGACCCGCAAACGGCGGACGTGGCTGTCCGAGTACTTCCAGCGAGAAGCCGGCAAGCGAGGTGTGCCGTACCGGTTGCTGTTCATTGAGTCGGTCTGCACCGACGACACGATCATCACGGAGAACATCCTGCGCAGCAAGTGCGACAACGACGACTTCAAAAACGTGAAAGACGTCGGCGCCATCATCGCTGAGTTTCGAAGTCGTATCCTGCAGTACGAGAAGGTTTATGAAACGTGTGAGCCGGCAGAGCGGATGCCGTACATCAAGATCATCAACGTGAAGCACCACGTCCTGCTGCACCATGTGCCCAACGGGCTGGGCAGCCGCATCGCCTTCTTTCTGCTGAACCTGCACCCTATCGCCTTTCCCATCTACGTCGCGCTGCCCGGTGAGACGGTGGGTGATAAGAAGCACACCTACGGCGGCGAGGAACGGCTGACGGCACGCGGGGAGGCCTACGCGGTGGCGCTGAAGAACTTCATTCAAGACCGCTACGTCCCGCACATGGTCGTGCTGCACGCCACGAACTATTCCGTGCTGAGCACCCTGGCGCCGCTCATGGACGGAGCAATGGAGGATGAAACAGCGCTGATCTTGCAGGTGTCCACGACGACGACGAACAACAACAACAACAACAACAAGAGCAGCAGCAGTGGTAGTCCTAACACCACGGGCAGTCTTCATCCTGCACCCGCTGCTCCGCCCCAGCAGCAACCGGCGCAGGCGTCGAGGCGAGCGCCACCGCCACCGCCGATGACCTTTACCTCTACGCCCATCACGAGCACGACCACGAGCACGCACGCCGGACCCTCACCGACGAATTTTGTGCCGAGCTCGGCCAGTGTCTCCGTTGTGGTGGCCACGCCAACCGGAGCGGCGATCCCGGCCCTGGCGAACCGCAGCCTTGGCGCAGATCCGCTGTCGCCGGCACAGCAGGGTGCGCCGACAGCGCAGCAGCCGCCGTCGTCCACCACCGCTGCCACCGCACAGACGTCGACGTCGGAGTCGCCCACATCAGACGCGCCGTCGCACCACCCCAGCGAGGACACCGATCAGCGCAGCCACGACCACAGCTCAACGTCATCGCCGCACCGGCACCGGCAGCGCAGCCGCGTCTTTCCGACGAAGCACGACCGACATCGCAGCTCCAGCCATGCAGATGGAGACGAGGAGGAGGAGATGGGAAAAAGCCGTGACAGCAGCAACGCCAGCGGCAGCGGCGGCACGAGCCACCGTCATCGCCATCAGCGACATCACCAACATTCTAAATCGTCGTCACGTTCACGCCGCAGCCACTCTTGCTCGAGCAGCTGTCGTCATGCACTGCCGAACACAGAGGCGCCGGTGTCGAAGCTGCACCCGTACGCCCCGACGACGACGGTGGAGCAACTTCGGGCAATGGCAGGCGGGGACCTATCCCTGGTCCCGCTGCCGCAGCTGCGCGCCTTTGCTGTTGAACAGAGCGTACCGCGCGACAGCAGCAATGAGGCGGTGTCGCCAAGCTTTCACGCGGTCCATGACGACACACCGACGGCGATCGGTTGTCCAGGGGGTGATGAGGCGGAAGCCGACACGGAAGGCGCCACCGTTCGAGTGGAGGAGACCGGTGGAGGTTCCACACGTCAGCATGATAGTGCGCAAGGTGACGACGACGCTACTTCCGACGCAGGCAGCAGCAGCAGCAGCAGCAGCAGCAGCGGCAGTGACAGCGGCAGCAGCAGTGAGAATGAGGAAACGTGTGATGAGGTGCTGTGCCCTGTGCCGGGGCTGGATAACATCAACTACGGTCGGTTCAGCGGACACACGGCGGCGTGGGTGAAGGAGAAGTACCCGCGGTTGTCTGCGATATTGTACGACATTGCCGAAGAGGAGCCAACCACGAACAGCGGCACAGCAGCTGCAGCGTCCACAACAACCGTGAAGGGAAAAGTGGCCGGGCAGAGTTCATCAAAAGGTGGCACAGCAGTCACTGCCACCGCGGGCACAGGCACGGGCACCGGTAGTTCGCGGGCAACCGCTGCCCCTCCTGCACCCGCGCGCGATCCCCCGACGGCGGAGGAAGACGGGAACGGAAGTCCAGCCAGGGGAGGCGGTAGTGGTGTCGACGCGGACAAGAGTGCTGGCACGGGAGGTCCGTCGCCGAGTACGCTGCCCGGTGCGAGCGGCCACGGCGCACCAAACGACTGGCTCGCTGCGACGCTACCGCCGCCCGTGCACTACGCCACACATGAAGAGGCGGTGGCGCACCTGCAGCACGCGCCAACCGGCGTCGATCCACGCCTCAGCTACTGCATTCAGTTCCCGAATGGTGAGAGCTGCCGGCAGGTCAACGTGCGGCTCGAGCCTGCGCTGATGGCGGTCATGCGAACACAGTCGCCGGTCTTCGTGGTGGCCCCGCCGGTGCCGGCGCAAGGAGTTCTGGCGTTTTTCATGGATGTCATCCCGGAGTTGTCGCCGACGCTTCGTATTCCCGGTGGGTGTATCGTTGAGATCGGCGTCAAGGACGGGATCACGGTGCACCCGCTGCTGCCAGACTCGCTGCCAGAGAGTATGACGCGATCCCCGCTGACGGTGCTGCCGGAGCTGCAGGATGCGATGCGCGAGGTGGCTGCGGCGAGTACGACCAGCGCGTACAGGAACGCGGCGATGGCGGCGGTGGAAGCGGGAGAGAAGGAGCCTGGCGGTGGGGAGCATCAGCCAGCACCAACGTTATCGGCTGCCGCTCCAGGTGCCGCTGCTGCTACTACTACTACTACGCCAGTTTCATAGGAGCAAATTCGCACGTCGATTGCCCTTTTCTAATAACATTATTATTCGTTTTATTTAGAGTGCTCCGTTTGTTTTGATGCAAAAAAAAATATGATATATACATATATATATATATATACGTTCAATCACTGATGTTCTCAGCACTTCAGCTGTCAGAACTGCTCTCTCTACCTTTGTCTTTTTTTTTTTTTTCCTTCTGCTTTTCTCTGACTTGTGTTACGCTGATGTCGCACCCTTTCCCACATCTTTGACTTCGTTCACCGACTCTTGTCTTTCTTTTTTTTTTCCCCCTCTAGTCTTCTGACTTTCCGTGGTTTGACATTTAACCTCCTTTTTTTTTTTTTAATCCGGCATTGCCGCTTCGTGTGTGTGTGTGTGTGTGTGTGTGTGTCCTTTTTTGTTGTTGTTGTTGTTGTTGTTTTGCTTGTTTTTTAACATGTAAATGTGTGGTGCTTTGTGCTTTTGGTGCTTTTTTTTTTTTTTTAACGGCGTCAGTGTACCATGTCTTATGAAAAGTAGTGTGTGTCTTTTTGTGTTCTCAGCATTGGATTCAAAAAGTAATTAAACAGTAGTAGTAGTAGTAACAGAGCTGCTCTCTCGTTCTAGGTGTGGGATAACCCCTCCCACCTCCCTCCCTCCCCTCCCTCTCTTTGCCGTTCCTCTTTTTTTTTTTTTTTTACAGGCGTGACCAGCTCCCCCGTTTCTCCCAACGTGATGTCTTGCTTTCCGAGCTGGAAGAAAAGTGAGTGAAGAGGCGGGGGAAAGGAGAGAGAGGTTGCCTCAGGCTTGTTGAACATCTTTCTATTAACGCCGTCGAGATGTAAAACAACCCATTAAAAAAAAAAAAGAAGTCAGCAGCGCTTCACATGCGACACACGCTTAGGCATTTTTTTCTTCCCTCCCTGTCTTTGCTCCACTTCCCCCTCCCCCCTTCTTTTTTTTTTTTTCAGATCACACCTCTCTCTCTCTCTCTCTACACAGCCACGGTGTTCGTGTGTAAGACACAACAGCAACAACCAAATCAGACCTTTTTTTTTTTTTCCTGACGTTTATTTACTGCGCATAATCAGAAGAAAGTTGAGTTTGAAAACAAAACACATACACAAATAACAAGTAAATAAAAAAAAAAAAAAGAAGGAAGATGCAGGTACTGTCCGAGGCGATGCCGATGACCAACGGCGAGGTCTACGCCTTACTGCGTCGCCGTCGCGACGAGCGAAACGCGGCGCGCCACCCGCCCTTCGGCCTTCAACCTGCGCTGTCCGACAACCACTCGACGCAGCCACAGCCACAAACCGCTTTATTACGTGCCATGCCAAGCGGGGCTGCTTCCGCGGCTTCCGGCCTCACCGGAACGACGAATACGAATAATAATAACCATAATGACAACAGCAGCAGTAGCGCTCATAATCTCAGTCTCCGAGGTCAAAGCGTGAGCGGTCGAGCCGTTCCGGCAGATATGCTGGACAGTGTTGTGGCGACGGCGGCGGCCTCGACCGCGCGCCTTCTCGCCTCTCCCTCCTCTGGCCACCTTGTGGTACTGTTGACCGAGGTGACGATGCTGAACTACTTGGCGAATCACGCGTCGTTCCAGCAGCAGCAGCAGCAGCAGCAACAACAACAGAGGAACACGACGTCGTCGCCGTTGACGGTGGAAAACGGTGAAGCAGCGTCGGCGTCAGCAGCCGCGAAAAGCGACAACGCCGACACAACCTCCACGCACGTGGTGCTCACGCAGACAGTTCGGGACGTCTACGGGCCGACCTCGGTGTACGACCGGGGTGTAGCGGAAGCCCTGCCAGGGTCTGGCATGCAACTGTTAAACAGCACCACCACCACGACTGCGTCAACTTCTCTGGATGGGAGACGAGGCGGGTTTCCCAGACTTGCTGTAGACGCGTTGACCGACGCGTCGCGTGTCTCGTCGTGCTACGCGGCCCTCGCAGCGCATCAGCCCGGCTCGCGCGGGCACGTGCGCGCTGCAGCGGCGCTGCTGGACGAGTACGAGGAGGCAGGGCAGGCGCAGGAGCGCGTCTACGCCGCTGGAGTTCGTCACGTCGTGCAGGAGCTATGCCGGAAAGGTCTGTGGGCGCCGTCGTCGCGTGGCCTGCCCGCCGCGAACACAAGCAGCAAGAACGGTGATTTCAGCAACGGCAACGCCGTACCTGCGGCTTCTCTGGTGAAAGGCGAAGCGCACGAGGAAGACGCGGAGGCCAGTCGTGGTGGCAGCGAATCAGCCCTGTACGGGAAACACAAGTCTGGCAGTAACGGTGACGACGCACTGAACAGCGCAGGCGCGGAAGGCCACAAAGCGGCCGCGCTGCCGTCGCTGCAGGTGAAAAAAATCCAAAACGAGGCGTCGGTGCCGCTGCTGGCGGAGCCCAGCCCGCTATGGGGGTCGAGTGCGGTCCTTCGTGGTGCGTCTTATCACAACATGGCCGCAGGTGGCGCTGCTGGTGACACAGCAAGGTTGAATACGTCCATCTCTTTTTCTTCACCACAGCAGCAGCAGCAGCAGCAGACGCGTCGCGCGGCGCTGTTGACGGAGTCGGAAGTAATGCAGCTCGTCGTGGGACGTCCGCAGCGTCCCTTGGACGTGTACCGCCTCTTGGATGACCTGGACGCCCGACTTGAGTACAGCGAGGATGCGATCAACATGTTTGTGGAGGGCGTCGTGGCTGTTTTCACGGCTGAGTCAGCGGCGTCGTAGTTGGCTAAAAGGAAAGAGAAAAGAGAGAAGAAAAAAAAAAAAAAGAAGCGTGAAACTAAAATGGAACCTCCCCCCTCAAAAAAAAAAAAAAAAAGTAACTGAGACAACATCGAGTAAGCAAAGACTTTGGCTGTTTTTGCAAAATGTGCCTCTTCTGTGTGTGTGATCGTTATCCGATCCGGAGAGCTCGACGTTTTTTTTTTTTTTTTGAGAGGGGTAAGGGGCGGTTTGGTACCTTTAACCAGAGGTCTCTGCTGTTTGCATCGAGGGAAGCCATCTTTAGTCATCAAAAATAACAACAACGACGACAAAAAAAAAAAAAGGTTGATGTCTTTTTTATCTGTTGATGTTGTTTGTTTTTTTTTGGGTATCGACTTATGATGGCGGCTGGTGAATACACGACACTAGACATGCTGTAACGTAATTATCCCCCCTTTTTAATGATCATCATCAGGTTTCGAAAGGTATGCTATATATATATATTTTTTTTTTTCCTCCACTGTCCGTTTTTTTTTTTTTGTTCTCTCTCTTTTCCTTCTACCTCTTTTCTGCGTGATCTCTACTCTGCACCTGTCCCTTGTGTCTCTGTGTGTGCGTGCCACTATACGCATCACCCAACGCCGCTTCCCTCCCCCCCCCCCGCGCCGCCCAGCCCTGCGTGTGTGTACTCTATCTGGCTAAGTGCGGATTTACATCTATATCTTTACATACACAATCTGCTCTCAATTTTTTTTTCTTTGCTCTCAAGATCAGGATTTACTCCGCCTTTTCACGAGGTACTTTAGGTTCTTTTTTTTTTTTCCACTCGATTTACATCATACGCGTAGTTTTCACTTTTCGCTCTGTGTGTTGACCCGAATTCACGAATAAAGACGTATTTGGCCCCTTCCCTTCCCCCCTTTTTTTTTCCCCTCCCCCACCCTCCAAAAAAAAAAAAAGTACACACATACACATACACACACATATATATATATATATATGTGTGTGTATGTCAAGAAAAAGATAAACTCTCAGGTAGGCTTTTTTTTTTTCTCCCCCTTTATCTTTTTTTTTTTTTTTTACAGCGTATCCAGAGCTCCCGTAGAGTCCGACGGCTTCCGTCGGTTTTTATTTTCATTTGTATTTTTATTTGTGTTTTGATTTTTATTTGCATATATATATATATATATATATATTTGTATTTCGTGTGTGTGTGTGTGTGTGTATTTGTGTGTGTGTGTGTATGGTGTTCACGTGATATGCAGAGGTGATATTAGAGACTACAAAAAAAAAAAAACCTCGCTATCGACTTCTTCATTTTTATTTTTCCCCCTCGTGTTTCGCCTTTCTTAGCACGACGCTCAACACAGCAAACAAAAAAAAAAAAAAAGAAGAAGAAGAGAGGCAAAAGCACCTTTTTTTTTTTTTCTGCTCTTCGTACGGTTGTTAGCGGGATTTCATCGCCTCTTTTTTTTTTTTTTTTTGTTCCCACACTCCTTTTTGTGTGTTTGTGTGTTTTGTTTTGCCGTCCGTGTCGCCGTGTGGCGAGTGTTTTGTTGTTGTTGTTGTTCTATTTTGAAGTTGCCGTACTCTTTCTTTTTTTTTTTTTTTAATTTCTTTTCTTCCCGTCTGTAAGACTCTTCTGACTTTTTTTTGTTGTTGTTGTTGAACGCACACAGAAGACAGTGAGAAAAAAGGCTTCACGAAAAAAAAAAAAAGAAAAAGAAGAGGACGGAAGAGTAACAACAGCTACCCTGTTGCTAGAATTTTTATTTTTCCCGACCTCACTTTCCTTTTCTTTTCTTTTTTTTTTTTTTTTCTTTCCTCCACTTACTCTCCGTGACTTGAGTGTCCTTCCGTGTGCGCTACCTGGATATCTACGCATGCGCTTTGAACGCCACTTTTCTTTCACTCCCCTTATACCTTTCACTCGCTTTTCTTGTCCTATTACTATTACTATTTTCATCAGCATTTTTTTGTGTGTGTCTGTGCGTGTATTTGACCTCTACTTGCCTGCTGAGCCACTTTTTTTTTTTTTTTTCGTGCCTGTTTTCCCTCGTTTATTATTATTATTTTTTCTTCAGTAGCGGTTCAGCGCCAAGCCTTCAACTTTTTAGTTGGTTGCTTAAGCCTTTCTGTACTTTCTTTTTGTGTGTCTTTCTTCTTCTTCTTCTTCTTCTTTTTTCTTCTTGGATTTAAAGGAGAGTTCTAACGTCTGTGCAGATACACCTACATCTCGGCGTTAACGGAAGCTTCTCTGGAGTGGGGTCCGCGGCTGCTCTCGTGCTCTTTTCCACTTACAGCGTTGGCTCTCTTTTTTTTTTTTTTTTTCTTCTTCTCTCTCCCTCGTCTTCTGCGTGTGTCCGTGCGATTTGTACACTCGCACGCAACACCAGCGCTGCTTTTCGTTGTCGTTGTGTTATTGTGTTGTCTATTATTATCATTTTTGGTGTGTAAACTAGTCGACTGCTTCATTAGTATTTTCTTGTGCCCTGTTTTTTTTTTGTGTGTGTGTGTGTGTGCTTCTTCGCTTTCATTTTTTTTTTTCTTGCCTCACCCACACTCTTACCTGTTCTTCGTTATTGTTTTTACGAGCGCTTTGCATTTCGAACGCTTACTTATTCCATTATCTGACTTCCTTTGCTGTTTTTCTTTTCCCCCTCTGCTGTTTTTTTTTTTTTCCCCGACTGTTTCCGTTATAGCACCACGTAAAACAGCGGGGCCGCTTTTCTGTTGTTGTTGTTGTTGTTGTTGCGGAGTCTAAAACGCCGTTTTTTTTTTTCCCCTGTTTTTTTTTCCCTCCCCCCCTTTTTTTTTAAGTTGTTGTTGTTGTTTTCGTGTGCAGCCTGTGCCTTTGTGGGTTTTTTTTCGCGAATCTTAAAAAAAAAAAAAATAAAAGGAAGCACGAAAAAGCAGCAGCGGGGCGCCGTCATGCGCAACTTTTTTCGTCGAATTCTCGGCAAGCGAGCGGACAACGACAACAACGACATCGACCGCAGCAGCTCCGCAAAGGCCTCCGTTGTCGTTCCGCCGCTACTGCGGATCCACACACACGGCACCGTAAACGGCAGTCCAGCTCCGCGCAGCTCGCACGCCGAGGCAGGTGGCGAGTTGGATGACGACGGGTACGGGTCTCCCGGGTTGCTGGATGAAGCGGCAGTGTCGAGTTTTTCCGCGCCAGCGTTCTTCTTCAGCCCTTGCTGCCGCCGCAGCAGCGGCAGCAACACCGCCGCTCGCTTTGGTAGCCCGAACTCGATGAAAACAGAAGCAGAAGGAGCAGCGGCGACGATGCACTCGCCCATTCCGCCGCGGTCCTCCTCCTCCTCCTCCGCGTCGCGCGGCCAGACCAGCAACGTCAGCGGCGACAACCGGTATGCACCGGGCAATGCGGAGTCGAAAGACGCAAAAGCAGAAGACGCAAACGACGCAGGTGACGCCGTTGGTGGAAGTAAGAAAAATGAGGAAACGGCAGAGGTCGACGACGCGGTTGACGACTTCTTAGCAAACGTCATTGCCGGGAAAACAGATGTTCTACGCAAAGAGCTCGCGAAGCAGAAGCTTGAGGCTGCCGCCGCTGCCGCCGCCGCCGCACTGGCCGCACCGCACGCACACGCGCACATTACGACCTTGTCTGCCAGCTCGGCGATGCCGTCGTTCGCAGGGACTGGTGGTGTAGTAGGCGCGGGATCGGCACCACAGCAACACAGGACTGACCCTTCTGTCTCCACGCCGACGGCCGCGCAAGCGGCGGCAGCCGGTGTAGGAAGTAGCACACGCACGAGCGCGCAGCTGCAGCAGCATCGTCATCGCTACGTCAGCTCCGCTGCTCGCTCTCTCCAAGACTACGAACTCATCGCCTTTCTCGGCAGCGGCACGTTCGCAGAAGTGACGTTAGCGCGTCGTAAAGTCACAGACGACTACTTCGCGGTCAAGAAGATCTCGAAGCAGCGGGTGAAGGAGGAAGGCTGCGTCGAGCGCACCTTCACCGAGCGTCAGCTGCTGGCGAGCTTGCAGCATCCGTTTTTAGTCCGTCTCTACCAGGCCTTCCAGAGTCAAACACATCTCTACCTTGTGCTGGACTTTGCTCAGGGCGGGGACTTGTTCTACCTGAACCAGCAACAGCTGTGGCTGCGGAGCATGAAGCGCGTACTGATTAAGATGCAGTACCCGTATTATCAGAGTACCTCGAGTATGTTTGCCGTGACGCCGACCGTGCAAGCTGGAGTGCCGCCATCGCCGCGATCAGCAGCACAGTCGCCATCATCATCACCACAATCGCAGCAGCAGCAGCAGCAGCCCGCGTCGAGCGGGCAACGTCAATCTCAGCAGCTGTCGTTGTCGTCACCATCGTCACTACAGCAGCAGCAGCAGCAGCAGCAAGAAGAAGAACATCATCATCATCATCATCACGATCACGGCAGCGAACACGCGCATCATCACCACTCGCACCGCCACAATAGATCGTTTGTGTCACCGAAGACTCAGCCGTTGTCCACGTCGGTGAACACGTCGATTGCGACGACGACGACCACCACCACCACGACAACGGGCGTGGCGGGCTCGCAGGCTAGCAGCACAGACGCTGTAGAGGAGAAAACGCTAGAGACAGCGAAGCGAACGGGTGATGGCGCGCCGTCGGGCCCGCCGGCGTCGCCCTTCACGCGTCCGCCGCTGCCGCCGTCTGCCGCGCCACCGTCCCTCCTCGAGCAAGCACCCAACCTGGCAGAGAGCAGCAGTGACAACAACAGCAACAAGGGCATCAGCACGGCAGTGGCTGATTCAACAGCAGCAACAGCATCCATAACTCCGAAGAGCAGCTTCACGGCAACCCGCACGATGACGGGCGCCACTGTCACCCCAGCTGCAGCGGCAACCCGTGAAAAGCAGACCAGTGCGCACGTCGACAACGTCAACGGCGAGGCAGGCGATTCAGAACTCAGCCTGACGCACGTGAGCAGCAGCGTGTTGGGGTCGAACAGCAACAGCAACAACAGCGGCAGCATACACAAATCCTGCGCCACTGGCCTGTGGCGACGTGCGCAGGACGATCGCTACTACACCACAGACGCCGTGGATGAGTTCAGTTCGGCAGCTGCGGCCACCAACGCGCAGCACCCCGCACTCTCGCTCCCCACGAGCACCGACAGCGTGTCCGGATTAGCGCCATCAGCGACAGCCACAACCACGCGTACGGAAACGAACAACCAAAACGAGTGCAGCAACGCGAGTCAACGTGTGGGCGGTGGTGCTGGGGAGAGCCAAACCGCTAATCAGTTAGCGCCGGCGAAGAACAACAACAGCAACAACAACGGCGGTGAGGATGCGTCGTCGGCGTCACCAGACACGGCGTATGCGCGTTCAAAGCCGCACTACCGACGGCGGCGGCTTACGGCTCGCCCAGGTAGCTTCTCAACAGTTGCGGACACCTCTTTCTCGGACGACGACGATGACGACACGAAGAACGGTGACACAGCCGTTGACGAGGGAGGAAGTAAAGCAGATCGGCACAGCAGCAGCCACAGCAGCAGCAGCAGCAACGATGGACCGGATGGCCGAAACCCGCTCGTGTGTCGGCAGCGCAGTCGTCGCAGCCCCATTCTGCCGTCGCGGCTGCCGCCATCGCTGACGAATTCGGCGGCGGCAGCTGCACGACGGCGTCGCGGCACACAGCAGCCAAGCAGCATCGGCAGCTATAGCCCTAGCGCGAGGCTTTCCACCACCACCGCCGCAGCAGCAGTAGCAGTAGCAGAGGCAGGTGGAGGTGGTGTTGGCAGTGCGATGGAGGTGAGTGAGAACTCGTTTCCGTCTCTCCTCGTCACCCCCGCCGACGCGACGACGGCGGCAGGGACGCCGAACGCGTCCTTGTCGTCGCTCGCCGTCGCGGGCGGCGACCCTTTTACGACGAGAGAAGAGAGCGGGGCAGCGGTTCGTGACGGGGAAACGGCTTCAGCGCCGCCGCCGCTGCCGTCGGAGCAGCAGCAGCAGCAGCCGCAGCAGCGCCGATCTCAATCTCGCAGCGCATCGCTCGACCTCGCTGCGTTGACGAAGACGGCTGACGGTTCGTCGTTCGACGGTCCGGAGCAGCCTTCCGCCGCCGCCGCTGCGGCAGCGTCGTCGATGAAGAAGTCGCGGCGCGCGGAAGACAAGAAGGAACAGAAAAAGAAAAAGCGGTCGAAGACGAGCACGCCTAATGCCGCCGGCGACGCGGCCGCCAGCGCTGACGACCGCAGCAGCAATCACGTCAAAACAAAGAAGAAGCACGTGACACCGCTGCAGCCGCACAGCAGCCCATCCTTTGCGATGAGCACGCCAGACGCCGTCGCGGCCGCGCGCGCCACCGCGACCACCAGCAACAACAACAACAACAACGCTAGCAGCGGTAGTTTGATCAGTGCTGCTGGCGGTGGCGGTGTCGGGGGAGGAAACCGACGTAGCAGCGTGTCGTTTACCATACCCGCGCTCAACCCCGCTGGCGTCCCGCCTGCGCAGGAGGCGGCCGCGCTGGCGGCTGCCGCGCACGTCGACCTCGCTGCCCCTTTTCAGCAAATCGGCATGGAGTCGAGCACGACGGTGCTGCGGGAGCTCCCTGCTTCAAAGTTCGCCGCGGACGACACGCACCGCTTTCCGCTGCGGCTCATCGCGTTCTACGCGGTCGAGATTGCGCTCGTGCTGCAGTACCTGCACGGCGAGGGCTTCCTCTACCGCGACCTGAAGCCAGAGAATGTTCTAATGCGCGGGGACGGACACGTGATGCTGACGGACTTCGGAGTCGCTAAGTACCGAAAAGGCGCCGCGATCGCCACGGCGGCTGGGCTGACAAGCAGCAACAACGACAGCAGCACCGCCAGCGCGTCGGCGGGCGGCAGTGGGAAAGCCGGCGACGAGGCTGCCGCCGTGGGCGGCAACACGGCCGCGACGGCAGACGGCAGAGCGAACAGCTTCACTGGTACCACACAGTACATGAGCCCGGAGATGCTGCGCGGGCTGCCGCACGACTCACGCACTGACTGGTGGAGCTACGGCTGCCTGCTCTTCGAGTGGGCGAACGGACGTAAGGCGTTCGACGGCCCAAACCAGTTCTCCCTCTTCCGCGCGATCGTTGAGGAGGACGTGAAGGTGACGCCGGAGGACTACCGGCTGACACCGCTGGAGGTGCACACGCGTGTGGCGCAGCTGCACTACCGATCCGAGGAGCTGCGACTCGCCTGCGAGGAGCGCGTGGCGCGGCGCATGCGCGGCAGCGGCCTGGCCCCGCTGACCGCCGCAGTCGTCTACAACCGCGACAACCGCAGCTTCGATGTGCGGCTGTTGACCCCGCCCGCCACGCCAAGGGCAAAACTCATCTCCGTAGCTCCACCGGCGGCGACGCAGGACGGGGCAGAAACACCCCTGTTAACCTCACCTCGGCAACAGCAGCAGCAGCAGCAGCAGCAGTGGTCACCCTTAACTGACCACCACAGCTGCAGTATCGCAGAAAGTTCTCCCACGGTTCTTTTCCATGACGGCGGCCCGCGCTCCCCCAGCCCGCTGGCCTCACTGACCGCGTCCCACCACAACAGCGAACGCCAGCCCAGCGGTCTTGCCCCCTCCACGCAGCAGCTGCCTCCTATCCTGCAGGCAAGCGCGCGCAACCACAGCACGAGCCCTAGCATGGGTCAGCGTCCGTGCCGCCGCGTCCCTGACAAGTCCTTCGCCGGCAGCAGCAGCAGCTACAGCAACAACAACACGACCAACGCAACTGTCGCTGGGGCGAACAACACCAGTGTCAACACGAGCTCAGGCGCAGGGGCCGTCGCGCAGCTGCTGAACGACTCGTTCGCGAGTCAGCGCGGCGGACGTCCCGCCACGCCTGGCAACCAGGGCGACGACGCGCTGCCCGCGCATCAACAGCACCTCGGTGATTCCTTCAACAACGGCTCGTTCGCGAGCATCACCCACAACTCCGTGTTTAGCCTCGGTGGCACGCCAACGAACTTGTCTCTGCGGCTAACGACAACGGAGGACGGCAACATCGCGGCGCTGGTGTCGTCGGCGTCGCCTACCACCTCGCGCGATCAGCAGCGACGCGCGCGGCAGCGCCTGGAGCGACGCCGTCGGTCACGCCTGTCCTGCCTCGCCATCGACCCGGTAACCCGCGACCGTTACCTTGACGACGCGGTGCAGCAGATGGAGGATGCGCAGGCGTTGCTGAAGGATCTGACGTTGAAGCTGCTGGACCGCACGGTGGAGACGCGGCTGAGCGGCGATGCGGTGCTGGAGCACCCTTTTTTCACTTGTCCCTACGTGGTCGCGCAGCTGTACTACCGCGTCTACCATCAGCGGGCCCTGCAGCGCGAGCTGCGGCGGTCGGCGATTACAGCGTTGGCCGGTGTCGCCGGGCTCAGTCCGTCGTCTGCCGACCTTGCCAGTTCGATGCGCGACGATGGCTTGTCGGGGGCGTCGTTTCCCCCGCTGGCACCCAGCTCGACCTTCAATCCGGCTAGCTTCAGTTCTCCAAGTTGTTGTTGTGGCGGTGGTAGTGGTGATGCGGGAGAGCTACTGACGAACGCAAGCCCGGGCCACAGCGTCAGCTCCGCTCACGCCAGCACCATCGTTGTCCCGTCGCAGCAGCGCCCCGACGACTGGCGCCAGCTGTTTCTCGAGCGGAAGATTCACGCCCTGTACACGCCGCGGCTGCGCACGCGCGACGACTTGCGCTACTTCCCCTCCGCCGTCACGGCGACAGGGCTGTCGGCCGCGGTAGAGCAGCATCGGCGCATTAAGGAGGTCAAAGAACAGCAGCGGGAGATGCTGCGGGCCAGCAAGGCCACGATGCTGAACAACCACATCAACAACAACGTTGGTGGCGGTGCAAGTGCGCATCACGAGATGAGTGGGAACGCGAGCATCTCGTGCACGCTGTCCGCGGCGCCCAGCCAACTCGGGGCTGCCCCGCAGAGCGCGGGCGGCTCGGTGATAGTGGTGCCGATGGACGCGGTGGCGGCAGGACAGATGCAGCAGCTCCTGGCGAGCAGCGTGCACAGCCGCGTGGTGTCGAAGGGCGGCAACCACAGCGAAGAAAAGGCAGAGGAGGCGGAAGCCGCCGCCGCCGCCGCCAGCACGCAGAACTCGGAGACTGGCGACGCCGTTAACGTGAAGCCCGTCAACGGCGCCGACGCAGCGGCCGCGGCAGAAGAAAAAGAAGCGGTCAGCAACAACCACACGAGCAGCAACGGAGACAATTCCTTCGTATCCGCTGCCGACCATATCGACCACACACACAACGTCGTCGCAGCAACGCCAGAGGCGAGGAACGATGCCTCGGTCAAGCCAGCCGTGGTGTCGTCGATGATTGTGGAACGGGCGAGCAACAGCAATACGACCTTGGACACTTCAATCGCCTCCGCCGCCGCCACCACCGCAACTGCAGCAACAGCAGCAGCGCACCCGCTGGCAGCACCGGAGGGCAGGATGACGTCGTCGCTGACCAACATCGCGGACCTGGTACACACCCCTCCTTCCTCTTCCAACACGATGACGCCGGCGGTGGCGGATTCCGCCCCGGTTTGCGCACCGGACGGGCGCAAGGAGTCTTCCTCCGACCACTCAACAGCCACACACCCCTCATGCCCCTCACTTCAGCAGGAATCGCGCGCTGCTGCTGGAAGCGCGAGTGTGGATGGCGACGCCGCCGAAGCGGCCACGACGACGGCGACGACGACGGCGACGACGACGGAGACGGCGGCGGCGGGTCCGGGTGCGGCGGACAGAAACAGCGCGAGTGCGGAGAGACGGGAGAGTTCCTCGGAGCAGAAAGTCGGCGCAGCCGCCAAGCCTAGTCAGGCGGCGCTGCCTCGCCCCAACGCGGAGGAGGCCGTCAGTACCAATGCCACCGCCGTTGTTGGAGGAGGTAGCCCCTCCACGCCCATCGCCGCGAACACGTACCCCGGAGCCGGCCACCCTTCTCAGCTTGACTCGTCGTTCGCCGGCAGTCAGACCAACGCCGCCGCCGCCGCCGCAGGAGCAGCAGCGACGAGTGGGAGTGGTGGAGAGGCGAACGCGATGTTGTCCTCCTCGTCACAGCTGTTCGACCGAGCGGCAACGCTGCCGCAGAGCTTCGTCGACGCAGCGCTGGCTGCCGCCGCTGCCGCGAAGAAGCAGCTCCAGTTGCAAAGGCAGCATCAGCATCAGCATCAGCATCAGCACACGATGGCAGCGGCAAAGTCGAGTACCGCCCTCTCGATCCTGCCCGGCGAGCAAGACAGCTTGCAGAGCAGTGTCACGGCGCCCTGCTCCCCGATGCAGCTACGTCGAGCTTCTACGACAGCACTAGCGGGCCACGGCTCCGTGGACAACAACGACAGCAACAACGTCGTCGCCGCGTCCACTGGCGAGGCAAGCACGACAGCCGCCATGACGAAGGACAAGGAAGAAGCGGCGGCAGTAGATGGAGAAGGAGGTGCGGCGGTGGGAGTGGGAGGAGGCGAGGTGAACGGCGCAGGGAGCACCGACATGGGCAACAGGGCGAGCACGACTACCGTGGCGGAGTTGGGCGAGAAGGACGTCAGCGTAGAGGCTGCTGGTGCGAGTGGTGATGACATGAGGGGTGCAGGGGAGGGCCACGGCAACGGCGGTGTCGTGGGCGGTGACAGCAGCGACCTATTAAGTGAGAACGAGGACATGGACAGCGTCGGTGGTGGGGTTGGCGGCTACTACGAGCAAGACGCGATGGTGGAAGAGCCGCATGCGGGGACGATGGACGAGATGGACAACATCACTGGTAACACGTCGATGTCGTGCAGCGACACTGCTCTGCAGCGGACAGCAAACGAGACGGTGCTGCTCAGCACAGACACAAGCTATGAAAGCCGACACGCGCACGAGGCGAGCAACCCGCTTTCACCCGGCAGTGCCACGCCGCATGGCGACGGCGCCGTCCTCCTATCGCCGGAGCAGCAGTCACAGCCGCCCGAGTCGCGCACATCGCCTTCGGCGGTGCCTGTCAAGATGCTGCTGCCAGCGGGAGCGGCGAGCGTTGGCGTGTCACCGCTGAACATCTCCGCTGCCGCCGTCGCCGCCGGCCCAGCCGCGGAGGGCGAAGGCGTGGGTAACCAGAGCAGCGCGCCGGCGCGTGGCATGGCGCCGCGTGATTCGGGGAATGACACCATCGTGCCTGAAATTAGCCATAACAGCGACGTGAGCCTGCGCCGTGACGACGAAGGCGACGGTGTGGACACCGCATCGATGATGCTACATGCGACGGTACTGGAGGCGGCCTCCGGGCCACCGCCGGCCCCGACTTCATCGTCGTCACCGTCACCACCACCACCACAACAGCAAGATCAGCAGCAGCAGAACTCCAGATCTCTTGTCGCGGCAGCTGGCGAGCCACACGTGGCTGCGACCACCATGTTGAATACCGCGGTCGTGGTGCCGCCCGTGTCCAGCGCCTCCTCGAGCCTCTCCACGACGCCTTTCCCGACGACCACCGACACGACCGAGTTCGGACGGTCGCCGCCGATGGACGTGAACGCGGTGTACGCGACGGTTCCGATGACGGGCGGCACGACGACAACGGCCTCGACGAAGACATCCGACTCGCCCTCGCCAGAGGAAGCGTTGGCGGCGACGCGCGTGTGCCACGGCGACGCACCGGCTGACAGCGATCACAAACATGTCGAACACAGCAGCAATAACAGCAGCAGCAACAACAACGATGTCCAGGGCAGTGCTGCTACTTCATCACCGAGCTGCCGTACCCCCGACATGTCAGCACCACTACCACCACCGTCGTCGTCATCATCATCATCAGGAGCGGTTGCAGCTGCGGTGAGGGCCAACAGTGAGGAAAAGGCAGAAGTCAGCGTGCCACCGGCGGAGATGGTCAACGAGGCAGGGCCGTCAGCACACATCAGTCCAGCAGCAGCACTCACCACAGCCGCGGATGTCGCACACAAACTCGACGCCAACCCTGCCGTTGTCGACGTAAGAAAGGACGCGGTCGGCAGGCACCACAGTCACAACAGTGTGATCAGGAGCCGCAGCGACGACGACGACGACGACAACGAGGGCGAGGTGGACGAGCGCGGCTACGAGACGAGCGGCGGCGACAACGACAATGATGATGACGATGACGATGGCAGCAGCGTTACATCATCCACCGCCTCTTCTTCTTCCTCGTCCGTGTCGTCATCGTCGTCGGACGAATCGTCGTCGTCGTCCTGCAGCACGTGCACCTGCAGTACCTGCAGAGGCAGCCGCGATGACGGCGACAACGCGAGCGTCATGGGCGATCTGGTCATTGCCGCTGGACAGCAGAAGAACAGCAGCGGCAAGACCAGCTCGAACCCGAGCGGCGGTGCGAGCGTGCGGGCGTCGAAGCAGCCTACGCCGCTGCCCCAGCTGCACGCACAGCAACAGCAACCACCGAATGTGGAGAACAGCTACAACGACGACGGGCGCGAAAGTGACTTGAACACGACAGCGTCGTCGTCGTCGTCGTCGTCGTCCTTGCTAGGCTCAGGGGACTCGCTGATCTCCGCCACGACCTCACCCTCCACCACCTCCTTCTCCCAGCTCTCGACCACGTCGTCCATGCAGGAGCTGTACCACCACGATCAAGGCGACTCGGCCAACAAGACGTTGAACAGCGCCCGTCGCTCGCCGGGTCACGAACAAGAGCGTAGTGTCAGCGGTGGTGGTGTAAATGGGAGAGCAGGGAATCGCTCCGCCTCGCCATCGGCCGAGACCACCTTGCACCCGGAGGAGGAGGAGGAGGAGGAAGCCCGCGAAGGCGATCGCGACGCCGCCGCAGCAGCCGCAGAGACAGGTCGGCAGGGCAGCCGCTCACCAGGGAGCAGCATGCCGGTGCACCTGGTCACCGCGGCAGGCGTGAACATCACCACAGCCTCGCCACCCGGGCGATTCCCGCGCCGCTACGGAAATCTGAGCGTCCCCGCAGACAACAACAGCAGTATGGAAGGAGGTGGTGGTGGTAGTAGAGGCGGCGGTGCGTCGTTTGCCGGACACGTGTCCGGTGCCATGTCCAGCCCCCTGTCGGGTGATCCGTGGCTGTCGCATGATAGTCTAAGCGAGACGCGCTTCTTTGACAGCACGGTGAGCCCCGAGCTGATCAGTCGGCCCGACTTTTTCGCTCCGCTGACGACGCTGTCGGGGGTGGCGTACAACCTGGATGAGGAGCTGAGTGGGCCGAGCCTGGTCGGGACGCCGCTGACGGCGACGGAGACATCGCCAGCGATGCCACCTTCGCAGCAAACCTGTGTGTCGAAGACTCCCGCCACGTCGGGACTTCCGAACGTGGTCGTGATGCCTGGCGGTGGCACTGCTGCTGCTGCTGCTGCTGGTGGCGCTTGGAATAACAGCAACATGCCGTCTGGTGGGCTGCCCAGCAGCGGGCGAGATGCCAAAGCGAGGTGGGCCCAGCAGCAGCGTAAGCGGATTAACCGCGAGCTGCAGCTCCAGCGTCAGGGCCAGCCCGCCTCGTCCCAACCCGCGCAACCGCCGCCGCCGAGCGTGGCGGCGAACACCCCGAGCAGTGGTTTTGGCAGCGCTTTTGGCAGCCGCGGCAGCAACGACGACGAGTTCCTCGGTTTCACGTTTAACGACCGTGAAGCTGAGGTAACGATGATGCGACGTGGCCGGCACAGCAGCGAGGACAGCTTCGATCCATTTCACTCGCACAACGACCCGAACAACAGCCGCGGCAGCGGTGGTGGCGATAGTGGTGTTGGCAGTACGACAACCCAACAGCGAAGCCGCTTCGGATACGCCGGGTGTGGCAACCAGTTTACCTCAACGAACGCCCAGGCCTACCCATCGGCGTCGCGCTACCCGCCTGCCCCGGGCACACCCTTCTCGGCCGGCGGATTCGCTTCATATGGACGCCGCGACAACGCAGATGGCGGTCACGCCACGTCCGCTGGTGGAGGTGCACATGGCAGTCGCGATAACAACAACAGCGAAGGAAGCGACGGTGGCGAAGTGGGGTGCCGCGACAGCAACGCGGAGGACGATGACGACGACGTCGCGCTGACGCATCCCTCGCCGCCGCCTCAGCGGCAGCATTCCTCCGGCTCGAACCTGTCGAACAACGGCGATGGCAGCCGGGGTGGGCTGAGCGACAACAACAACAACTTCGGCACGGGTGGATTCGGCTTCGGCACGGGAGGTAGTGGTGGTGGCGGCTTTGACCACTTCCAGAACTTCTCCTTCACCTCACCACAGATCCTGCAGCAGTATCTCGCGACGGCGAACGCGAGCAACCGTGGCCGGGGCGGTGCTGGTGCTGGGGATAGCAATGAGGCACGCCCCTCGTACGGGCAGCGGCCACGTCGTTAAATCTGTTTGGCTGTCTGTTGACGATGGTGGTGGTGACAGCTTTCTTTTTCTTCGTTGTTTTCCCGCTTCCTCCAGCACCCTCCTCACACTTTTTTCTTTTCCTGTCGCTTGTTTCAGTTTTTTTTTTTTCCAGCTCTGTGTTGATTACCACACGCTTCCCTAGTTAGACACGTTTTTTTTTTTTTAATGGTGTTATCTGTTTATTTATTGCTATTTGTTATTTGTGCTGGTTGCTGGTTCTGAGTGTTGGTCCTCCGCACATGTGCATTTTTTTTTTTCTCCTCTCTGGGAGGGTGCATGTTCTTCTTCTTCTTGTCTTACCATCCTGTGTTTTTCACTTGATTATCTGTGCGCGTGTTGCGCGTTGTGTGTGTGTGCGTGTGTGTGTGTGTGTGTGTGTGTGTGTGTGCTTCTTCATTTAAAGATGCTTCTTTTCCTTTGTTTCTGTACTACTACGACTTGTTGGTGTTACGTCTGTCTCTCTCTCTCTCTCTCCCTCTCTTTGACACTTCTCTGCATGGCATTCTTTTTTTTTTTGTTGTTGTTGTTGTTGTTGTTCGAGTTTAGCAACAACGCACGGAATTTCAAGAAGAAAAAAAAAAAACACGAAAGAAGAGCAGCCAGCGTGAACGGAGTTTCAATTTTTTTTTTTTATTTTCGAAACTCGAACTTACGAAAGTGGGTTATTACCCCTTTCCCCAGCGGCGAGTGCAGACAAGGGAGCTTAATCGGTTGTTGTTTCGGTGTATGACGGAGCACCAGCGACACCAGGCGCGCTGTGTGTGTGAATCCTCCACTCGTGGAACGCGAAAGGTCGCACTTCCGAGTAATGCCGCGTGATGTACGTGTATATGTGTATGCTCTCTCTCTCTCTCTCTCTCTCTCGTTTTTTTTTTTTTCAAGTCAGCACGGTTACATAAAGAAACTACTAATTGGCCCTTTCCCTCCCCCTCCCGCCTCCCCCTTCTTTTTCCCTCCTCCATTTCCTTTCTGGTAAATTAAGCTCAGTCACTGCAGCAGCCTCCTTTTTGTTGTTGTTCATTATTGTTGTTGTTTTTTGTTTTTGTTTTTGTTTTCTTAAACTGACGTGCTGACCATGTCCGCCGCAACCCCTACACCTGTCAGCTTCATGGATGCGCTGAAGCTGCGCTACGGCGCCGGTGCCGACGCGGACGCTCTCGCCGGTACCGCGCCCGTGCAGGACAAAAAATGGCAGTTTATCGGCGCCGCAAAAGCGGCGCAGCGGCAGCGTCAGTACGACCGCCTGACCCTCGTCGTGCTGCGCGGCAGCAACATCACCTGCGCCATACACCCCAGCGAGACCAGAGATCACAACGAGTTAAAAGACGAGAACATGGTGCGACTAGAAGAACTGGACCTCTCCGAGAACACCGCCTTGACGCTCGCCGAGGTGGGGAAGCTGCTCCCGTACTTCCCCCGACTCACCACGTTGCAGTTGTGTGATATCCCCAACCTGCTGCAGCCGCTCCTTCCTTCCTCCTCCTCGTCTAACTTCTCCATGAACGACAGTGCAGGCGCGGCAGCGGTGATGCACATCCCCTCCTCCCCGCTGCTCATGTCGGCGCACCTGTCAAAGCTCGTGCTAAACCACACCGGCTTCACGTCGCTCGCGCAGCTGCGCTCGTTGATTGCCGTGCCAGCACTGAAGGAGCTCCACCTCGACTCGAACCAGCTGACATCCTTGCCGTTGTTCACGGACAAGGAGGCGGGAAACATCGCGGCGGCCAGTGACGCGGTGGCCTCGATTTCATTCCCCCACGTCACAACGCTGAGCTTGGCCCACAACATGTTGTCGGACTGGTCGGCGATCGGCGCCGCCATCACGCAGGTGTTTCCAGCCCTGACGCAGCTGTACTTGACCGACAACAAGCTGACCGACTTGACGCTGTCGGAAGCCGTCATCCAGCGCGCCGCGGCAGCGGCGGCAAAGGGGGAGACAGTTGCGTGGACCGCCGACGAGGAAGCAGAGCTGCAGCCCTACGCGTACCTGCGCGCACTGACGCTGCTTTGCGTGAAGGACAACGCAACGCTCACGAGCCCGTCGACGGTGGACGCGATTCGCGTGCTTTGCCCGAAGCTTACGGCGTTCCGCATCACCTACCGTTCACTGCTGCCGTTCTGGAACGAGACGAGCAGCCGCATGTACGTCGTGGCCGCGCTGCCGACGATTGAGGTGCTGAATCGGGGCACGGTGCGGCCGAAGGAGCGGCTCGACTCGGAGCTGCTGTACCTCCAGCGTGGCCTGCAGCAGCGCAGCCGTGAAACAGCAGCTGCGAAGTCGAGCGAGGCAGCGTCAGACGTCCCCCAGAAGGAAGGAGAGGCGGTGCCACACGTTCCCTACCCACTGGTCGATCAGCTGCGCGAGAAGCACAAGGACGTCGTGCTGAGTATCCTGAAGGAAGGCGACACGGCCACCACGTCCGGTGCGAATTACGTGATGCTGAACGTGACCCTGTGCTTTGAAAACGGCTACGCGGCGTCCACGACGACGTCTACGTCGAGCCCGCTCGCGCAGCAGGCGCAGAAGCTGCCGAGCTCGCTGACGATCGCGAAGCTGAAGGCGCTGATGCAGAAGGTCTTTCAGGTGAATCCGGTGAACCAGAGGCTTAGTTTCCGTAGCGGCGATCATGGTGTGCTGGAGACGAAGACACCGCTAGAGAACGAGCAGGAGACGCTGGGTTACTATGGTGTGCCGGATGGGGCAATCCTCTACGTCGAGGACACCTCACTGCGCAGTTGAAAAAAAAAAAAAGAGAAAGGAAAGAGAGGTTGGGGAGGGGCGGGGAGGGAGGGGGGGGGAATGAAAAATGATTGCCTAAGTGCTCTTACGGAACTCTGTGGACCGTGAAAGCCGATAACTTACACGTCGCGAGCCGTTATTGGACGAAGTCACGCTGTCGTAGCTCATGGTTTTAGTTTCTTTTTTTTTTTTTCCCTGTTGTTGTTGTTGTTCTCTTTTCTTTTCTGTTCAAGTCGTCTCTTTTTTTTTTTTATTATTTTAATCGTGAAGAAAAAAAAAAAAAGCACAGACACATAAAATAACAGCACAAAAAAAAAAAAGTGTATCACCACGCAGAAGCCGTCTCGTTGCTGCTGCTGTTGTTGTTGCTCCTCTCCATGCCGCATGGAAAAGCCGGCCGAGTCCATCTCAGCCACTTGTTTTTGTTTTTCCTCATGTTTTAGCTTGTGTGGCTGTGTCGGTGGGCTGTGCTGCCGCATTTTTTTTTTTTTAACGCTTGCAGGCAGCGAGACGCAGGGGCCTTCTTGCCTACGACTGTTGTTGTTTCTACCACTTCGCTCTCTCTTCTTCCTCCTCCCTCTTCCCCTCTTCCTGTGTTGGTTCGCAGTGTTAAGGAAGTGGGGAAAAAAAAAAGCAACGAAGCTGCGGTTGCCTCTGTCTTCTTCTTGTTCTTTTTTTTTTTTTTTCTCTACGAGACTTCTCGCTCTTTTTTCTCGTTCCGTCACTTTTGCTGGTTGTGTGCTCACAGACTTGCTTCGCTGCTCCCCTGTTGTTGTTGTTGTTGTTGTTTTACCCTTCCTCCCTCTTTTTTTTTTTTTTTTCGTCCTTCCTTTTTTTTTTTTTTTACGATGCGCCGCTCGTTCTTTGCCGCGTCGGGTGCCATCACGCGTCGCGTGTCCGCCGCCGTCTCCTCGTCGTCGTCGTCGACGTCGTCCTCGTTTTTAACTCTCGCGTCGGCTTCTCTTCACGCTTCGAAACGGTGGCAGAGCAGCGGCGAAGGTCACCGCGGCGGCAACGACGCGGACTTCCTCTCCGCGCCTACGCCACACGAGACGTCGCCCTACAGCAGGCGTCCAACGCGGCGCCAGGCCCGTCACCAGGACAGCAACAGCGCCACCAGCTCGAGGGCAGATCTAGCCGTGGACGGTCCAGCGAAGACCAGCCACCGAGGAAATTACTTTCCCTCGCGGAGCAGAAATGGGTCAGGTGGGAGCAGCAGTGGCGCCGCGGCAGGGCACCACAGCGGTGAGGCCAGACGAGGTACGATGAAGGATCGCTTCCCACCTGTGCCCACCGACCTCGTCGACCCGCGTCGACGTCTTGCCGTGCTGGTCGATGGATCGAACTCGAATTTGATCCCCGACGGCTGCACTTCTCTTGAGCAGATCTACCACCGCAGTGCTCTCTTCACGACGGTGCTGCCGGCGGTGTTACAGGTCGGCGTGCCGGTGCTGCTGCGCGTCTTCGCACACCAGCTGCCCTCCGCCTGGGAGCCGCTGCTCGCTGGCAGCGTCTCCAGCGCCGATCCCACGGCGCAGGCGGAGGGCAGGGAGGAGGGAGAGGGCGAAGGAGGCGTGGCGAGTCGCGCACCCGTCGCCGGGCAGGGGCCGTCGCTGGTTCCGCTGCCCGTTCCTGCGGCAAGCGATACCGCGACGCTGAATGACGCGCTGCGGTCGCGCGTGCAGATCGAGTACTTCCGTGTCGAGCGGTTCATCCCGGTCGCGATGCAGATCGAGGCCGACGC
The DNA here is from genome assembly GCA_037349495.1 of Lotmaria passim. NCBI lineage: Eukaryota > Euglenozoa > Kinetoplastea > Trypanosomatida > Trypanosomatidae > Lotmaria > Lotmaria passim. The sequence continues at coordinate 144,207 of CP140192.1, forward strand.
ACGTCACTTGTACGAACTGCGCAGTCTCAACAAGGTGGAGGGGGTGTGTTACGTGTGTCATGAGGTGGACCGAGCGATGTACACCTCCCTCATGCAGGAGCAGCGGGCGGGATCGGCGGCGCTGGCAAGCCTTTTATACGGACAGGAAGCAGCGGGGAGTCAGGGTAGCAGCGGTCGCCGCCCCCACCGCGGCAGCAGCAGCAGTAGCGAGGAGGCGGTGCCGTCTGCGTTTTTCAACCAATACGTGCTTGACGAACTCGGACTGGCAGACGAGCTGCTGATTGACGGCCGCTCGAAGGATGGGTCGTAGTTCGCCGTGGTGTAAGAAAGAAAATGAGTGAAGTTGAATCGAAATAGGAGGGAGAGAGGTGCTTGTGGGTTGGTGTTGAAGGGGATGTGTGTATGTGTATTTTATAGAGGTGTTGATGCTGCTAGAGGTGCACCAACTATATCTATATATATGCATATGTTTATAAAGAAGAATACACAGTTCATGAAGAAAAAAAAAAAGAATGGCGTCAGAACTGATGGCGGTGACGTGCTGAGCCTCCTTTTTTGTTATTTATTTGTTGATATTGTTTTGTTTTGTTTGCGGTTTTTTTTTCCCCCACGGCCACCTTTTTTTTTTGTGTGTGTGTGTGTCACCTGTTCGAGTCGGAAGTTGGTTAAGTGGATGCGTTGAACACACGCCCGTTTAAAAAAAAAAGGGGGGAAAAAATAGAAAATAGCATAGCACCGCCGCGCTTTGCCCTTCTTGTAAGGTGTCGTTGGCCGTAGGATGCACGCTTTACTCTGCCACTTCGAGAAAGCGAGCACGTTCATATGTACATGCAAGCGTACACACATACAACAACAACACAACAGCAGAAGGGAAAGGAAAGAGTGAGAGACTCATCATCGCATCTGTCTTTTTAATCCGTGTTACTTGCCTACTTTCTTTTTTTTTTTTTTCACACGCGTCGCTTTTAAGTGCAACGTCGATGGAATTGGTTTAAAGCACTTTACTCTCTCCATCCGGCACAAGCTCACACACGTACGTACGTACACACACACTCACATGCACGCGAGGTTTTCAATAGCCTGTCTCACCCCCAAGCACTTAAAAAAAAAAGTAAGTAGCAGAACGAGTACTTGATCAAAAAAAAAAAAATCAGAAAAAAGTAAACTAAAAAAAAAAAAAAGAAACTGCACGAAGATCAGCATCAACAACAATCAAAAAAAAAAAAACACACACACACGACTACACAACTACACGACTACACATGGGATTTGTGGACCGTGGTGGTGGTCGTGAGGCGAAGGGCACGAGTCTGCGCCGCTCGAAGAAAAACCCCGGTGCCCCGACCACGAAAAATAAAGGTGCGCACAAGAACTACGTGACCCCGACGACGCGGGCGAGCCCAACGCCGCCGCCCGCGTGTGCGGCCCTCATCCGGCGTCTCGCCGACGGCTCAGCGTCGTCGGATGAAGTGCTTCCGTCTGTGTGTGCGCAGGTACAGCGCGGAGAGCTGTTGCACGTCGACACGGCCGTCGCGCTGCTCTCGCGTAAGCTGGAAGAGGATCAGGAGGGCATCTTTCGCCGTGCGATTGAAGAGGGCAAGCTGTGCGCCGCGCTCTGCTGGTCGAATGAGGTGGAGAAGCAGCAGACGCTGCTGGATACCTGTGAACAACACAACAAGTTGTACCGCGGTATAGCGAACAGCAGTAGCAGCAGCCATTCCTCCTCAACGCTGTTGTCCGCCTCCCCTGCTCAGCCGTCCGCAGCTGCCGCTGGTCGTCATGTTCGGTTTCAGGATGACGTGCTCGCGGCCTCTCCAGTGGCCGTGACAACGACTTCACCCCACGCGCCAAAAGCTGGTGTGATCCTTTACGCCGTTCTTGGCATCCACGTGAACAGCATCGACCGCGTGAACATGCGTCTGCACGACCAGTGGATCAAGGACCTCGAGGCGAACGTGAAGCACGCGGACGTGCTAGGAGTGTTAAGTGGGCTGAACTTGAGTCGTGATCGCGGCACCCACTACGCCCAGGAGCGTCTGCTCAAGGAGTGCTGGCGCGTCGCGGCCGAGGCGCATCTCCCGCTCGTGCTGCACCTCTACGCGGCGGACAGCGCGGCGCTGACGGAGACGGTGAACCGGGCCGCGGAGCTGCTGCAGGAACTGCTCGTCGCATCCACCGAGGCAGAAAACAGTCAACGCCACAATAACACAAAGAGCCCCACCAGCAGTGCGGCCAAGAAAGCCCCAGTGGTGGGTCCCTCCGCAGTGGTGCTCTACAACGGCCTGACCGCGCTCGACGCGTCGCCTGCCATGCAGCAACTCGTCCGCACGCACCGCCCGTGCACCTCCATCACCATCACGACGGCGACGACGCAAGACGAGCCCGCTGAGCAAAAACATGAAGATCTGTCAAAGCCGCTGTCGTCTGCATCTGCGGCGGCCGCGAGCGTCGTTCCGTTTTACGTGTTGGTGACGGCTGAAGGTCTGGCGGAGCGCGCAGCTGACGCCGCCCCCGCCGCCGCTGGCGAGGAGGAGGAGGAGAGGGAGGAGGAAGAGCAAGAGGAGGGTGGCGCAGCTGGCAAGACCGGCGCGGCCGCCTCGGTCGAGAGGCTTTCCTCTCTGCTGCCAACACGAGATTCTCTGGAAAGGAGTTGTACCGGCGGCCCTCGTGACGAGCGTGCGGACGCGGCGATGCAGCCCGCCGTGGTGGATTTAACACAGCTGCTGATCGGGACCGGCGCGCCGTGGGGCACACCGCAGAACCTGCCCGATCCGTATCTCTGCTCCTTGCCGAACGAGCCAGGGAACTATCATTACGTTGTACAGACGATCTTCGACGCGATGCGGCGGCCAGGCCCCACGGCGGCGCCCTTGTCTGGTCAACGCAGCTCCGACGCACAGGTTCTTCCCTCCTCCTCCTCCCCTTGCGCGGAAGAGCTGGCGGCCTGCGTGCTTGTCAACCAGCTGCGCGTCTTCTTCCACGAGTGCATTGAGGAGGCGAAGGAGAGAATAGACAAGGAGACGGTGAAGAAGGACGGCGAGGCTTTTGCGGCTGCGGAGGGGGATAACGACTCTTCCTCGCCCTCCCCTTCCAACGGTGAAGAAGGAGAAGATGAGGCGAGCGGAAACGGCAAGAGTGATGATGATGATGATGATGATAATGAAAAGCAGCAGCAGCGGGCGTGGGCGGCGTCGCAGCAGCCTGCCGCGGCCACTGCCGTCGCCGGCAACATCGATCGCGACGCGAAGCGGGACCTGGAAGCCTTGCTGGCCGAGGCAGCACAGGAGCGACAACGCGTGGAGGAAGAACGGCTGCGCGAGGAGGCAGCGCGCGAGCAGGCGCGCAGCGCGGAGCTGCAGGAGAAGCGAAATAAGCGGGAGAAGAAGAAGAATGTGAAGGCGAACAACCGATCGAACTTCACGCACTTCCGAAATAAGGATTTCGCGCCGCGGCAGAGCAAGCAGGAGAAGCTGGCGCATCAGCGGGTGCTGGAGGGCTACGCGGGGGCGGAAGGAGATAGCGACAACGACGACGATGATGACGATGCGAGGGCGAAGGCGGAGGAAGCTGCGGATGGCGACACGAATCCCCGCCGTCGCCACAACCACGGAAACGATGATGCAGGTGACGCGGCGAACGCGGGCAAGAGGACGCGCAAGCGCGGCAGCAGGCCTCAGCACATTGCAGGTTCCTCAGGATCCGATTCCGATGATGACAGCAACGACGACAGCAGCAGTGACAGTGACGAGGAGGAGAATGGGGAGGGTGACATGGCATCGGGCAGTCTCGCCGCTGAAGTCGAGCTCCTTTTAAAAGAGGCGGAGGAGAAGAAAAGGTCAAGCGAGGGCGGTTGTGGCAGGAAAGGCAAAAACAAGAACAAGAACGAAGTTGCAGCAGCAGCCGGTGGTGGATCGAAGAGCCAAGCCGGCGCGGTCGCGCCTTCTCCTTCTCCTCCTCGACAGCAGTCTGGAGGAAAGATTCAAGGGAATAGAAACAAGAACACAAGCAACAACAACAACAAGAGTGCGCTGAAGCAGGATAGTGAGGAGGAGGAGGAGGAAGAAGCGAGTGAGAGCAGCGACGTGGTCAGCGGTCGCGGGAATAGCACCATGACGATGAATGCAAACACGCCCCAGTTCCGGCGGCAGCGCAGGCGTCAGCAGAAGCGTCAGCAGCAGCAGCAGCAGCAGCGCAAGGACGACGACAGTGATGACGATTAAAAAAAAAAAACTAAACCTAGTAAGAAGAAAACAGTCTTTTTCGTGTTTTCTTTTTCTTTTTTTAGTTCATGGTGGTTCTTTGTTTGTTTGCTGAAGGGAGTTGTTGTTGGGCGCCTCAAGTCAGCGTTTATTTTGTGTGTGTGTGTGTGTGTGTGTGTGTGTGCTGCGTTGTCGTTGTCACTCGCCTGTGTAGGCTTTAACGTCGCCTCTCTTTGCTGATAATCTGAAAAACGACTAAGAAAAGACAACACACACACAAAAAAAAAGGTAATTCGCACCTTTTCACCTTTTCTTCTCACAGACATTTGCGATCGAGAGTCCGTTTAACTATGAGATGTACGTGTTAACTCTCACTGACGTTTCTCCATCGATTTTTTTTTTTTTTCATATTTGCTCGCTCGGCCTTCTCCCACAATTGCACACGCTTTGCACCGAATTGAAAAAAAAAAAAGGGACGTCACTGTGATCATCACCCTTTCCACCCACCTTAACCGCGTTTGACGTTTTTTTTTTTTTTTGAGCTTTTTTTTAGTCCTTTCAAACAGACACATACCCACACATACACCCCTATTAAAAAAAAAAAAAACGCATCAGAGAGAGAAAGAAATCTCGTAACAACCGCAAATGGGCAACAGCAACTCTTCCAACGCGGCCGACGCGCCAAAGACGCCGACGTGCAAGATATGCTGTGCCTGCCCGCAGGAGCGCCGCGCGCGTGACGAATGCACATTGCTGAAGAGCATGGACGAGTGCGAGAAGGAGATTTCGGCCTTCTACGCGTGTCTGCTGAAGGAGGGCTTCAGCCCTGAGGAGGTCGAGGCACTGAAAAAGAACACGAAAAAGATGTAGGTAGAGAAAGAAAAAGAGAAACAAAAACAAAGCTTGAGAAATCCGGAAGATCGAACCGCTGCGTCAAGGCACCGTCAAGCTTTTCTTATTACTATTATTATTCCTCTATTACTATTATTATTACTGTTATTTTCTCTGGTTTTGAACGCTGAACTTGTCCTCGCTTCTCTCACGCACTCGCCAGCTCCGCATTCCTTCTACTTTTCGCTCGTGATGCGTTCAGCGATGCACACATCATCACTGACTGACTGCATTCTTCCTCTTGCTTTCATGTTTCTTTTTCTCCCGTTTTTTATTCTTAGCTGTTTATTTTTTTTTTTCTTTAATTTTTGTGTGTGTATGTGCGCGCTCTATCTGACAAGTTACGCTTTTTTTTTTTTTTGACTCATTTTACTGTTTCTTCCTCTCCTCACAGAAGAAGTAAGGTCCGTAGAAACGAAGAAGGCACTGAAGAGTAATGCCATTCACGAGAGATAGGCTGCGTTCTGCGACGTCGAGCGAGAAGACGCCTTTTTTTTTTAGGGAACTTCCGCTTTTTTTTTTTTTGCTCAGTTTTTTTTTTTTTTTCTCTACTCGCCTTCACCTGCCTCGGAAAGGCAGGCGCTACACAATCTGCAAAGATAGCACACGTCATGACGCGTGAAACAGCCTCCCGCGACCTCTCCTCCGTTTTTTTTTTTTTTGAATATCGTTGTTACTTTACGCTTGGATGGATACGGTACTGAGATAGTGCCCTCTGTTTTTTTTTTTTTGTTACCTGCTGACTCTCTCTCTCTCTGCTTCTCTGTCTCCCTGGCTCGCTGCATCGTGTACGTTTCCCCGTCTGTACTTGTCCGCTTGCTCGTTGATCGTTTTTTTTTTTTTTGGCTGTTTCGGTTGTCAACTGGCAGTTGACACAGACAGTCTCACACGCACACACACACACACACACATGTATGTATGTACGTAATACGTTTAAAAAAAAAAAAACAGAGGTAGTTGAACAGCGCGGCTCTTTCGGATGGCGTTCGTATCCTCTTTACCACTCCCCACACGTGGTGCCAACACCAGCAAACTCCCTGCCCTTAGTGCACGTTCCGCCTCCCGGGTGACGGCGACCGCGTCTGCCACTCGCGACGCCGGCTCCTCCCCACACAGCCGACTGCCAGTCATCACCACAGCCGCATCTTCCTCTTCTTCATCTTGTTCGTCATCGTCGTCCTCGTTCGTGGTATTTCCTGAAATAGCCGATCAGCTGCCCTGCTCGCCAGACAACGCACTGTGGGTGTACGGGCGGTACGAGCTCTCCTACTTTGCTACGGAGGCGACCGCGCAGGGGCGGATTGCGAAGCTGCTGCGTGCGATGCTGCGTGAGGCACGGCGACACTACGAGCTCAGCCGCGCCTTTTTCTGCGCGCTTCGCCCGGAGGAGCAGCGAGCAGAGGTTCTGCGATGCGCCGAGACCGGCGTCGGGGTGGGCAGTGTCAGCAGCAGCAGCAGCAACAACAATAATAGTATTATTAATAACAATGGGAGTAGTGTCATGTACTCGGTGCGGCCTAACGCGAATGCCGTAGTCCCGGCCACTACAACACCAGCAGCGGGTGTGGGTGGGGATTTTGCCAACGTCAACGCGGCGTGCTCGACGACCGGCGCCGTCGCCGTCCAGGAGAGCGTGTATCGCGCTTTACGCGAAGCCTGGCCTGTGTGGGAAAGCAGCCGCAGCCACCACCGCAGCGACGATAGCGACGACGACGACGTCAGCAGCGGCAATGACAGTATCATCCGCACGAAGAAGAACAAGAAGAGAAGTGGCAGTGGTGGTGGTCGTGATGGCAGTAAAGCCAGTGGCGTTGGCGGAGCTGAGATGAGGCTGAACGGCGCACGTGGCGGCAACCACAATAACAATAGCAATAGCCGTAGCGCAGGCTGGAGTGCCGAGAACACCGGCGCGGCTGCGACGGTAGAAAAAGAGGGCAGTCTCGAGTCGTACCCGCCCGGGCTGCGGGTGAATCTTGTGCTGGACATCGTCGCTTCCCGAAAGACACTCGGCGCCACGCCACTGCAGAGCCGAGCCTACCGCATCGCTGAGAACGTGTATCGACTTGTCATGCAGCCGACCACGGCACAAACAGTCGGCACCACCGCCGCCACCGGAACAGCTGAGGAGCGTGTCGGAGACAACCTGCATGACCTCTCGCCGTACGTGCGTACCCTCGTCATCGGCATCAGCGACACGGACATCACTTTGGTGGGCCGCGACATCGTATGCCCGTACCGCCACCTCCTGACGCCGCCACCGTTGCAGATGCGTTTCCGATGTGCGCTGGAGGCGATGGCAGACGCGCCGCTTCAACCCCCTCAGCCACAGCGTCCGCCTTCGCCGTCAGCATCGATTAGTCCGACGGACAGAGGTGGGGTAGACGACGCTGGCTCTTCAACTTCCCTCGTGGAGGCGTCCCTCGCGCTGCAGACGGTCGTCGCCAAGCACCTGCAGGGACAGCGTTCGCTAGAGGCGTTGCTGCCTGCGCCGTACATGCGAGTGCCGCCTACGCTGCTGAGTCAGCTGGACCAAACACGGCTGATTCTCTGCGTCCCGCCGATCGAGTGTGCCGCGGCAGAGAAAGAGTAACTGAAATGCGAAGGAACAGGTCATTTTTTTTTTTCTACCTTTTCTTTTTACTTCTTTACTTATTATTCGATGTACACAAAGGCAACGTCAATTCCTGTTAGCCGTTTTTCGACTTGGTGCTCTGCTAGACGAAGCGGGAGAAGCAGGCCAGCGTGTATTGTAAATCAGCACTGCACTGCACATAACGCGCGGCGCTCACCGCTTTGCCCACCCTTCTTGTCTTTTTTTTTTTCTGCTTGATGGTCGTCTGTCTGCAGAATTCAGCCGCCAGGTGAAAGGCGTGATGCGTGAAAAAACGCACATCAGCCGTCTCCCTCGTTGATATCCCAAAAACATACACGTCACATGTTCTGTAAAATAATTAAAGAGGAAAAGGTAGAGATAAAACGGCACGCCTCTTTCCTTCTGCACTCTCTCCTTCATTTTTTTTTTTTTATTATCTCGACAGGGTGTTGATTGCTCAATTCTGTGTGTCTGTGTGTGTGTGTGTGCTTTTTTTTTTTTGGTGATGCCTCGCATAGTGCATCCCCCGCTTCTCCTCCCCTCCCCTACACGCAACAACAGCAGCGGCAGCCTCTCGCCTTCGCTTCCATGCACGTTGACTTCCCTGCCACCACATCTAATTCATGAAACAAGCAGAGTAGCAGCAGCAGCGGCTGTCGTGAAGGCGCTGAATAGCGCTTCCTGTTCTCATCGGTTACCGCTGCAGCGGACGACGACGACGCTGCTGCCACGATGCTTCACGACAACAAGTCGCAGCACGGCTCTTCGGACACGCTTCTCGTGCGTGTTCGGCTTCATTAGTGGCGCAGGTTTTCTTACTCGTAGGAGAAATACCGTGTGGACCGGCACGCTATCTGCGTTGGGCGTGTCGTGTCGTGCTCAAACCACCGGTAGTCGTAACAGCAGCAGCAGCAGCAGCAGCAGCAGCAGTGGAGGAGGAGGAGGGGATGGTTTATCATTGAGTGACCTGGCCAAGGCATTTCAGCAGATGGGAACCGCCGCCACTACCGGTCTTGAGGATGGCGTGACGGACAGCGGCACGGCGACAGCCACAAGCGCCTCAAGCGCTCACGGCGACAGCCGCTCACAGATCCAAAACGATAGGCACCGACACGCAGGAGCACCACTTTCATCTTCATCGTCGTTGCCTACGCATGACATCCCGCAGGTCGATCAGCAGGAGGGAAAAGGAAACAGTGGTGTTCTTGACAAGTCAGCCGCGCCTGTATCCAGAGAAAAGGCGCCCTCTCGCACTCACAACGCTGCTGCTGCTGCTGCTGCTTCTGACTTTATCCACTTTTCTATCGGCTACAGCGATCACCTGCGTTCGCTCACCGCGACGCAGCTCTGTGCGGAGATAGAGACGCAGCTGGGACGACGCGACCCTGCCTGTGTGCTGCAGTGCCTGTACGAGGTGGCCGTAAATCGGCTGTCTGCACAGGACGACGTGTCACCAGCTGCGCGAATCGGTGTAACCGCGAGAACAGCCAGGGAGCTAGCCAAAGACGACGGACGCCACGAGCAGCTGCCTCAGTGCCGCGGCGAGGCCCACCTCGTCATTCAGCGCAATCATCGAATGCTGACGGCGGTGCTGCGTCTGATGACGCTGGTGGACGTCTACGCGATGGAGTCTGCGATGGAGGCTTGGCTGCGAGCGAATAAGAGGCTCGGCCCACCACACGACCCAAACTTCAGCACGCAGTGTCACCACCAGACACCGGACAGAACAGCCGCAGCGAGGCCAACCACGACTAACACGACAACGATAGACACGGACGACGTGAAAAAAAGGGTTGACGATGACGGTGGTCCGAACGTGTGTTCGAAAGCGCACAGTCCGCTCTCCTACCCGCTGGCACGACGCGTGCTGCAGTGGCTGTCGTGCGAGGTGGCCGGCATGGACGCGCACACCTCGCTGAAGGTTTTGCACCTGCTGGCTCAGCAGAACCTGACGTGGAGCGAGGCCGTTCTTGCCACCCTCGTCGACACCATCGAAGTACACATCGCACGAGGCAGCCGAGCAGCGCAAGCCTTCACGCTGGAGCAGTACAGTCTCTTGCTGGACACGATGGCGCGCTTCCAGGCACAGCAGCTCAACGTGGTGCGGCTGCAGCAGTTATTCTCCAGGGCATCCGCCAGCCCCGCCGACGAAGCCGCCTCGGCTGAAGAAGCGTCGCTGAACACGTACAGCAGCACGGTCGGGCGTCGTGCGGTCGTTGACAGCTGCCACCCGGTTGCGAACGCACACTTCTTCAACACCATCGCCGAGGCACTCACGCGAGAACTGACTGGAACCAACGAGCGAGACGACGACGCCACCACCGGTGCCGCTGCCGCTGCTGCGTCGGCGGGTGCGCTGCTGAGAGTGCGCGGTGCCACCGTGTTTTTCCTTACTCGCGCGCTGAGCAAGCTGCTTTGGTGGAACGACGCCCTCGTGTCTGCCCTGACGCCGGGGCTTACGCGTTACCTCCAGCTGCACGCGGAGTCCTACGCCGGCGTTGTGATGCTGGTCGGACGACACGAGAACAAGAGCGGTGACGCGGCCCTGCTGTACGTGCTGCAGACAAGCCTGTTGGAGCTGCTGAGTCGGCGACGCGTTGGCGAGCGGGGGCACCAAAGCGCCTCTGTTCAGTCCCACCACCGCAGCCACAACGGGGATCACGACAGCGACAACGACAACGACAACGGAGATCTTTTTTTGTCAGACTTGGCGATGAAAACGGAGGGGGAGGAAGAGCAGCAGCAGCAGCAGCAGCAGCAGGAGGAGGAGCAGCAGCAGTCGCTGTGGTGGGAGAATCGTTCTGCCGAGCCTTCATCCGGGCTTTTCGAGCAGGAGGATGACGACGCCGCAGTAACGGCAATGGGGAAAAAAAGCAGGTGTGACGAGGACGTCGAGCTCTTTTCACGGTTGCAGCGCGACCACGCAGTGTCGTCTGCGCGGTCATTCCCGCGGCACGAGGCGAGCCGTCAAGACGCCACCAAGCAGCAAGGTCTGCCACGCGAGGAGGATCATTCTGTTTCTGCAAGCCAGTCGCTTTCACTTATCGACCTGCACAGCTTCCCCACTTTTCTCGAATCGCTCATGTGCTTTTTTTCACGCACGGTGCAGTTCATGCCGTCCTCTGCGTGCGTGCCGCTTCCACAGGGTCGCTCACCGGCACCGGATCTTCTTGTTGGATCGTCACCGCAGCAGCAGCAGAAGGAGGAGGAGGAGGAGGAGCAGGAGCAGCAGCGTCGCTCGGCATCCACCGACACTCAAGTCACAGCCATCCACGTGAGCACAGATGTCCTGCAGGCGCAGATGCGCGTGCTTTTCTCATATCTGCAGGACGACCTGCAGCGCAGTATTGCCTCTCTCGAGGCGTTCGCGAAAACCGCGTCGGGCTCTTTACAATCGCAGCTACTCTTGACTGTCCTCAGCGCCGCCGCACAGCTCCAGTCTCTACAAGGCGCAGAACAGCAGACAAGCCTGGGTGATCGTGCGCGGAGCGTGAGCGCGAGTAGCAGCAGCAGCAGCCTAGACTCCGTTTTCTTCTCTCCGCTGCTGGTGGAGCTGACGTACGCGTGGACGCTGCACGTCGCACAGCAGCGCCCGCCTCCGCTGCCGCCGCGCGACGGTCGCGCGTCACAGTCGCCAGCGGCCGTGGCCCATTTCCACCGCATTGCCGCCTCGGCGCGGTGGAGGCGCGTGCTGCGCGTGCATCGAGCGTTAGTGCGTGCGGGGCTGCTTGTGCGCACGCGCAGCAGCTTTGACAGCTCCACCGCCACTGCGGCGACGGCGGACAAGTTTTCACTGAACGGTCATCGTCCTCCCGCTCACGCCAACAACAACAATAACAGTGACGGTGAGGGTGTTTTGGGGGCGATGGGCGGATACGTGTGTGAGCCGGGCCGGTATTTTATGCCGGACGCGGTGGTGGAAGCCGCGCCGCGCGTGCACGCCGCCGTGACGGCCGCGAAGACACGCCTGCAGGCGGAGCGGCGACGCCGGTGCACGAAGATGGAGGCGTCGCTTCGAAGCGGTAGGGCGGAAGGTCAGTTGAACAGGCAGTGCCGCCGGGCACCGGCTCCGCGGTTCGCCTCAGCAAGTCTGCGAGCGACGCCGCCGCCGTGTACAGTCGACGCGGCAGCAGCAGAGGATCAGCGCCGTCGTGACGCCGTGGCCGCGTTACGACGGCCCGTGTGTTCGTCAGATGTATTTGCGAAGTACTCCAAAGCAGTCTCACGGCTCCTCTAGCCAAATTCAATTCTGTTTGTGTGTGTTTTTCTCCTCTCTCTGTCTCTCTCTCTCACAAAGCACCGCTCTTAACAGTAATCACCAAGAGAGAAAAAAGGAGAAGGGAGGGGGAAAAAAAAAAATAAAAAGTACATTCGGTGTTCCGGCGCTTTTATGACCGTCGTCGCATGTTCTTTGTTTTTGTTTTTTTTTTTAATTATTATCCAAGGGCTGATATCTCGCACAGCTTCAAGTCCTGGTGCCTTTTTGTTTGTTTCTTTAACGGGAGCTTCCCTTGCAGTGTGTTCTTTGTGTCAACCAGATTGGTCTCGCTCACGAGTTTGTGTTTTTCGCCCTCCGAGGCCCCATGCCCTTTTTTTTTTTTTTTTAAGCAACAGCACCGCTGAGTCCCTCCCTTTTTTTTTTTTTCTCCTGTTCTAAACCTCTACGGATCACACACACACACACACACACACACACACACACACACACACAAAGATGCAAGCCTATTTCGGTGCACTCTCTCTCTATATATCATACCCAACGAGACTTACTCTGACGACACCCTCCGCCCACCCCACCACCACCATCATCTCTTCTCCTGAACTGTTATTATCGACTACTAACTGATTTTTCTTTATAACATATATATATATATATAATTATATTTACAGATAAATCCGCGAGCGATATCGCACGATGGAGCGCTGCAAGGAGTACTTCCTTTCTCGGAACGCGAAGTTCCTCATCGAGCGCATTCGCGAGTTCGCCGACAGCAGCGCCACCGTCGAGCTCGCCGCCGCGCGTTTCAACTGCGAGCCGGCTGAGATCGCTAAGTCGCTCTCCTTTTTGCAGAAAAAGGCCATGTCCAAGGCGGAGGCGAAGGCACACCAGAAAGCCCTGCTAGAGCTGCGCAAGCAACAGCAGTCGGAGGACGGCAGCAGTGACAGCAGCTCGCCGGCCGGCTCGCCGACGAGCGCGTTGCTCGACTCCAACGTCGTCATGATCGTAGCCGCCGGCGACGCCAGGGTGAACGCGAAGAAGTACAAGGACAAGTTCCTCTGCCAGCCCCGGATGCTGAAGCGCGAGGAGGTGGAGTCGCTCACGGGCTTCCCACCGGGTGGTGTCTGCCCGTTCGGCGTGAACGAGAATGTGAAGGTGTACCTGGACGTCTCGCTCAAGCGGTTCGCAACTGTGTTCCCGGCGGCCGGCTCGGCAAACAGCGGACTGGGCATGTCGATCGATGAACTGGAGCAGTACGCGTCGAACTTAGTGGAGTGGGTGGATTTATGCGAGGGGTGGCTACCAGAGGAGGGGACAGGGGCCGAGGTAAAGAAGGACGACGTGGCGGCACAGAAGGCGGCGAATGAAGCTGCGCAAGTGGATGGGGCGTAGTAGCGTGCGGCTTTGAATGCCGTGCGAAGCCGACGGGAAACGACGCTCTTTTTATTTATTTATTTAATTCTTCACGACCATGGAGAGAGAAAAGAAAAAAAAAAGCGAAAGTTGTTGTGGGTTTTTCAGGTGTTGTGAAGCTGACAAGAGTAATCTGATCAGTTTGTGTGTGTGTGTGTGTGTGTGTGTGTGTGTATGTGTGGATTGCTTAACCTTCTCCTCTCCGCAGCCGTCCATTTTTTTTTTCTTTCTCGATTTTGCTGTTGCTCTTCCTTTGTTATTATTATTATTTAAGCCGTTTTCAATCGTTCCTTGTTGTAGATCTTCTTTTTTTTTTTTCTCCTCCTTCCGGACTAGAATCGAAAAGCGGGGTTGATGGAGGTGTGTCTGTATGCGTGTAGGTGTGAGAGAGAGGGAGGGTACTGTTCCTCTCTCTCTCTCTCTCTTTCGTTTTCCATGGCGTGTGTGTGTGTGTGTTTTTTTTTTTTTCTAAACTTCAGACTCAGAGTGAAAGCTCGTACCATAAACAGCGTAGAGTTTATGCGAAGAACGCCCGATCGATTTCACATCTCAACCCTGCTTTCACTTTTTTTTTTTTTTTTCTTTGGTGCATTGGATCAATGTTTGGTGTGCTTTATGGGCTTGTGCATTTTTCATGTTTCCCCCTTTTTCAGTTTTTATTATTGTAATTAGTATTGCTTGTTTGTCTATTTTGTATTTATCGCAAGTTGTCCTGACGAGTAAGCGATAGATCGGGGCGCGCCACCGTCCACCACCCTTCTTCAAAGCTTTTTTATTCTCGTCATGGGCAAAAGCGAAGTCAGTGAATTTCAACCAGCAGCACTATCAGCAGCAACAAGGGTGCTCCTTAAACGCTTGGATCGCGTCTGCTGCTTACACACACACAAAAAAAAAAAAAAAAAACACAGACTGTGCGTTTTTTTTTTTTTTGACATCAGTTGTGTCGTCCGTGATTTCTCTGCGGATGCGAACGTCTAATCATGAACTCCGTATTATTGCCAGTGTTTATTACTATTATTATTCTTCTTTGGCGGAACACAGCTTGTGTGCGTGGCACCGGCTGCATCTTTGTAATTATCGATAGTAACACGAACACTAGCAACGAGGAAGAACAGTAATAGGGAAAAAAAAAAAAGTGGTTTGGCGGTTGTGAAACATCCATCCTTTCTGATCTACTCATCTTTTCTTTTTTTTTTTTCTCCATCTACTCCTGTTCTTCTTCCGCTGTTCACGGTGTTTTTTTTTTTTTCCAAAACGTACACGCACGTACACGTCCACACATCCACCACAAATGCAGAATTTTGAGTTCTCAAAAAAAAAAAAAAAGCACTCTTGTTATTATTTTCTTTTTTCTTTTTCAATTTGTGTGTCGGTGGGTGCGTACACCTTGGGGCACGCGTAGACACGCAGCTTTTACAAACTCACAAAAAAAACTGAAACACACTATTGCTAACCTCCTCCTCGCTTCCCCATTTTTTTTTTCTATTTGTTCATCGCCATTGACACCTCCTTCCGTGCCTTTCTCCGTACACGTTAGTGCTCCACGTCTTTTTTTTTTTCCTCTCCTTTTTGCTGTTTTTTTTTTTTTTAGTTACTTTGATCCTCTTTTTCTTCTTCCCCTTTACACGTTCTCCTCCTCTGTCTTCTTAGTTTTTATTTTTAGTGTTTGGATGAGTGAAGTTGTGTCTCTTCTCCGCTTGTGTTGGTGCTAGATCCTGTGTGCTGTTTTACGGGAGTGCATGTCTGCCATCTTCCGGTTAGAACAACGAGTTTCATTTCTTTTTTTTTTTTTTAAACGATCAGCAACGTGCTGCTTTTTTTTTTTTTTTTAAAGCTACCTTGTTATTTTTGCTCCATAGTTTCCCGATTTTTCCCTGAGTAAATTCTTGATCCCTTTCTATTTCTTTAATTATTTTTGTATATATATATATATATATATATTTGTTTGTGTGCCCAGAACTCGAGTTTTTTTTTTTTGTGTGTGTGTGTGTGTTTGTTTTACTCTTTTCTTATTTGGCTTTCCTCTTTATTCTGTGAATCGAGATTCAGTAACGTGTGCGCTGCAACGTTCTTGTCTGTGCTGCTGCTGCTGCCGCCTCTCACTCCCCTCCCTCCTCTTTTTTTTTTTTTTTCTGTCGACTCTTTGCTGATCTGCTTTATTACTGTTATTATCCTGGCTGTTGTTGGGTTTTATTTTTAAGTTATTTTCTTGTTGTCTTGTCGTTGTTGTTGTTGTTGTTGTTAATTTCCTTTATTTATTGAATTATTTATTCGCTGAGTGTCACGCTAAACAAGTGGAAACGAAAAGAACTTAAAACAACTTCGTTTCACGTGTATATATATTTGTTTGTTTATTTATTTACTGTGTTTTAGTGTATCGAGTGAATTGAAAGTGAATCTGCGTGTCACAAGCCTTCACGCAATGCCCTCAAAAGAGCAGATCCAGCAGCTGCAGCGGCTCTTCGTGCATTTCAAGCGGCACGGCGGTCGCAACATGCCGAGCGGCGTCACCCAAGTCGAGCTGGTGGACGACGACGACTTGACACGCTGGTTCGTGCAGCTGCTGTACAAGGATGAAAACGACGCCGACTTTTACGTGTCCCTCGAACTCGTGTTCAACGAAGACGGCGAAGACGAGGGCAGGCCGGCAAACTTTTTCAGCCTTGAGGAGAAGTCATCACAAATTCAGCGACAACAACAACAACAACGGCAGCCCTCCCCACTTCCATTGCCGTCGTCGCCTGACTTCTCGTCCGGCAGCGCAGCAGCCGGCGCGACGAGAGACGCCGGTGATGACGACACCAAAAACAACAGCAACAGCGAAAAACGACCACCAGCGGATCAACCACCCCCAAAGGAGCAGCATGCAGGTGAACAGGCGCCACAACAAGCAGTGGTACAACTCGACGTCTCCGAAGCAAAAAAAAGCGAAGCCGCAGCAGCAACCATTAGCATTGCCACGCTTGCCGATCACGCAGGCCAGCCTCCACAAGCCAGCGCGCTCGTCCGGCGGAAGGTTCGAATGCCGCTGGTCTTCATCGTCGCTCCGCGACTCATCGCCTCTTTCATTCACCACGGCGCCCTCTGCTCGCTCGAACTCATGTCGCAGTACTGGGAGCCCAGTCCGGAGAACATGACGCTGTTGCTCATCGCGCTGCACGAAACATTGAACCCGTTCAGCGGAGACGGACGCGTATCCGTCGACGACGCGGAACGCACGGAGAGTCGACGAGCTGCGGTGGTCGCCGCCGGTGGTGTAGTCCGCAACCTGAACCTTCTCAACAACGGCGATCGTAACGGGCACGACACACCTGCGGGCGGGCCGCTTTCAAGCCCTGGCGCTTACTCAGCCGAGGAGCATCAGCTCGGCATGGATTTCATTCGGCGGGCACATCCGCACTTGTTTCGTCGACACGTGACCGCCACACAGGCTTTTGAAGACTCACCACACGTGCCAGCGGCGGTGACGGCAGCAGGTGGAGAAGTGAGGGTGGCTTCAGTGGGCGAGGCGGCTGCGGGGGGTGGTGCAGCCACCGCTGGAATCGGGGCCTCGCAGGTGGTAGCGGAGAGTTTTAACGGTGGACCGGGCGCAGACGCACGCACAAGTTCCGCCGTGGCTGGCGAAGAAAATGGAGAAACCGACGGCCGTGGTGAGACGGCTACATTAACCCGTCCCACCACCACCACCACCACCGCCGCTACTAGTACCCCTACTCCTGTGAGCGCCACGGTGACTCGATCTGCGTTACCCACATCGCACAAGCAACACAGGATTGGTGACATCGCCCACCTGAACACCGCCGTGTACGATGCGCTGGTGGACGCCTACAGCCCCGCCGCGGTCGAGAACGCGGACGCTGACGTCGTTGCTTGGCCGGCAGAGCAGCCAACCGTGCGTGCGGCGCGCACGCCGCGCGTGCACATGCTGATCGACACGCAGGCACTCCTCGCAGATGCAGAGCACATGGACAACAGCAACGGAAAGCTGCTACGAGGAAAGCTGGGGGAAGTCGCGGAGGTCGAGGAGGGCAGCGGGAAGCCCTCCACCTCTGAGCAAGCGGCCAACGAGCAGACAGCGGCGTCGGCGCCCTCCCTGTGCACGCCTGCCCTGCACGCCGAGCGAGTGCTGCGCGCGCGCCCGCCAGCCGCGTCGCACCTCGTCTACACAGCGACGTACCACCATTACGGTACTTTTAACAGCGACAGCAAGAACGATGACGAAAACAGACGCAGCGTTCAAGAGGCGTGGTACGTGGACTGTGGACGGCAACGTGTGGCGGAGCTGTGGATCCCACGTACGCTTCCGCAGTTGCCCCTCCCTACGTCTCCTCCTACCACCACCACGATCTCGACGACATGCGCAGCGGGTAATGCCGCACACAACGGTGCTACCGCAGAGGAAGAAGAGGAGTCCAGCACGCAGGCGGCACTGCTCGTCGGTGAAAGCGCGCCTCCGGCGTCCACGCCGTGCTCGCTGGAGGTGTGTTTGGTTGGTGGTCGTCACGGCCGCATGGGAAGCACGCCTCCTGGTGACGCTGCGTCAGACAAGGCAGAGGAGGCTGCTGCTGACGACGATGACGGCGACGACGTGCCGCGTGCTTCGCTGGCGTGCGTGCTACGCAACATGCGCGTGTCCGTCTGCACGTCGCGCGCGTTGGCCTCTGCCAAAAACTCCGCTTCGGGCAAATCCAACACGAACGGCAGTGAGATGAGGGTGGCATCCAACCCAGCGACGACAACGACAGGTTTTGCCATGCCCACCGCAGCATCCAGCTCCTCCACCACCACCACCACAGCCAACACAAGAGTAGCTTCTTTAGAAACGAGTGGTGTTCTGGACACGGCGGTCGCCAACGCCGGCGCGAGCGCGATGAGCGCCAAAGCGGTGAACGACGCCGCGCCGGGCTCCACTGCCTCTTCGATGTTCCGATTTTCTCTCCAGCCCTCCACCGCCCCGTCCCCGAGCGGCGAAGTCCACGTGTGCGAAGTCCCGCATGGTCTGTCGCTGCGGTGCGTGAACCTGTACCTCTACGGCCATCTACGCGTCTTTGGTGTGTTGACGCTGGAGAATTGCACATTCGTCGGCTCGATCACGGCTGAGGAACTGGCAAGCGTGCAAGTAACGCGGAGTGAGCTGGCGCTGATGCCAGATGACCGCCTGCTGCGTCGCGCGTTGCCCTTGCCGCGGCGTCTCATGTCATCACGGCCTCTCCCCGACAAGCGAAATGGTCGGCAGGACATCACCGCAGCAGGCGAAGGCGACACATCGCCTGACGCTGGCAGCCAACGCACGACTACGAGAAGCCCAAAAACGGCTGTCAGACGTGCTGTGCCGCCGCCACTGCCACCTCCGCCACCTCCGCCACCTCCGCCACCGCCTGCGCTGTTCTACGCCCAGCGGAAGGAGTGTGTCCTTGTCTTGGACTCCTCCAAGGTGGAGATCACCGACGACTCGCAGCTGTACCGGCTCATGCCGGAGATGCAGCCGGCGCAACCGTGGCTCAGCCGCGGTGGCCGCCGCGCCTTCTCCCGGTCGCACACGCGAAGGGTGGCAAAGGAAACGAGCCGAAGCGGCTTGCCGGTGGTGTCGCAGGCCACTGACGGGGCGGAAACACACGAAGGGCAAACGACTGGAGGAGGCAACGCTACGCCGCTCGACACGCCAGGAAGCACGGAAATAGAAGTAGAAGAAGAGGAAGAGGACTCCGAGAAGGAAGAGGAGGAGGAGGAAGAAAGTGAGGAGCTGCCTTCGAATGAGCAGCCCGACGCAGCAGCAACAGCAGCTGCTGCTGCTCCCCCTCCGCTGGCGGCGATGATGACGGTGCTGCGCTCCCTCGTGTTAGTCTCCAACCAGGGCCGGCTGCGCCTCGTGCGGTGCCGCGTTCACCCTGGCCGCAACACGGAACGCACGATCTTTGCTGAGCAGGACGCCATCGTCGACATGGCCGACTGCCGCGTCGTCGCCGCGATCTCCAGCGGCGTCATCGTCCAGGGCTGTCGCGCTTTCTTGGATCACTGCACTTTCGAGGGCAACTGGATGACCGCGGCGGCGCCTGCTGCCCCGGCGACACCCCCTACCGCCGCCGCCGCCTCCGCGCCAGCCGCGGGCGAAAATCAGCGGGAGTCCGCTGAACGCAGTGAAGAACGGGGAGGTGCTGCAGCAGCCGCGGCGTGGCCGCGTATGCGTCTCAGCGACACCGCGCGCAGCACTGGATTGATTGTCGAGTTAGGGGGCACGCTGACGGCGCGCTATTGCGGTGCGTACAACGTGTACTTTGCGTTCTGCGTCATCGCTCACTCCGTCGCTCACCTCTACCGCTGCCACACCGACAACGTCGTCAACGGCTACACCGTGGACGCGTCGTCCGCCACGCTGGACGGCTGTTCCGCGAACACGAATCACGTCGGTGTGTTTGCGCTGCGGAAAGCGAAGTGCATCCTGACCGAGGAGAACGGCGGCGGCGGCGGCGGCGGCTTCGCGCGGCGGTGCACCCTGCTCGCGGACGCCTACGCGACCGCGCGACGGACGCTTTTTACTGAACTCCGCGCAGCTCACCAAAAAACGCAAGAAGGAGACGCACGATCGGCCGGCGCCGATGCGATGTGTGGGACCTCGCCAGCCGCCGTTGCCGCACGAATCTCACGGGCTGCCGCGCTGGCACGTCAGTACTACACGCAGCTCATGCTACATCCCGAGACAGTCCCCGGCTACACCGGGGATACACGTGGCTGCATTAATGGTGGTGGAGCTGCGCCCTCGCTGGATCTACTACTACGGGGCGGCTCGAAGAGCAACGCCGAGGTGGTGGGCGAAACAGCCTGGGCTGAAGGAAAAGGCAATGAAGCGGCAGGCGTCAACGAGTCGGACGGTGCACACCCACCACAACAGCACATCGGCATCTGCGGTGGGTCTTTTAGTCTTGAAATCCGCGACTCAGCGCTCAAGGCAACTGGCATCACACTCATCAATGCTCGAGATACGGCCGTGTACGCCGTAGATGACAGTACGGTGGAGATGGAAGACTGCGTGCTCTGGTCCACAGCTGAAGCCGAAGACGCCGCTGCCGCTGCTGCTGCCGCTGCCGCCGCCGCCGCCGCAGCAGCAGCAGCAGCAGCAGCAGTCGCAATGGTAGGAGAAGCCGAACACACCGTTGATTCGAATCCAGAACAGGGGAGCAAGAGCAAGACCGACATCAACAATATCAACAGCCGTACCACTTCCGCACCGGCCTCCCCGTCTGCGCAGCTGTCCGCAATTTCTCAACAGAACAGCTGCGGGGTGAAGACAGTGCACTCTGTCTTGAAGATGCGTCGCTGCCTCATGACAGGATTTAGCTTCGGCGTGGGCGTGATCCAGTCATCCAGCGCGACGCTCGTGGAATGCATGGCGGCTCACTGCATGAACGGCTTTACGGTGGACCACTCCACCTGCCACTTAACGGACTGTGGCGCCGACACCGCGCACGTCGGCATCTTCGCGCTGAACGGCGCGGCCGTGGAGGCGGCGAGCGTGCCGCACGTTGTCGGCGTGTCGGCGGCGCACCGCTACCCGCCACGACGCATCTGCGGGAACGTCCCTGCAGTCTTTCGCGGCGACGCCTACGGGGTGGAGTGTAAAGCGAGCACGATGCGGTGCTGCGGGATCACGGTGCGACGCAGCGGCGATAGCGGCGTCAACGTCTATAGCAAGAGCGACGTCACACTGTTGAAGTGTCTCATTGACATGCGCGCGAGCGACGCGGCCGGCTGCGCGCTCCGCGACGGGAGAAAAAAAAAAGCCGTGAAAGGAGGCACGACGGCGCGGGGTGAGCGTGGCGGCGACACGCGCAGTTGTCAGGCAAGCAGCGGCACGACTCGTGTGGGCGGGGCGGCGGACACCTCTGCGGAGCATACTCAGCCGCGTAGTCATTGCAGCGGCAGGCAGGGGAAAAGGAGCAAGAAGCACACCGGTCGCAGCGGCGAAGCCGCATCAGAGGCTGCAGTGTCGTCCGCCGACGACGAGGACGCAGAAGACGCTCATGAGAGCTCGACGACGGCACCGCCAAGCTCGGGTTCATGTGAGGAGAGCTGGCTGCACGACCTCACCCTTAGTTTTCCCGTGGAAGACGTGATGCTTTTGACAAGAGGGCCGCCATCACGTGATGGCGGCGATGGCGCGAGCAGCCACGGCGACAGCGACAACGACAGCGACAGCGAAGGAAGCAGCGTCACCACCACCACCGCCGCCGCCGCCGCAGCAGCAGCAGCGGGAGCTGCAGCAACGGAGAAAAGGGAGGACTCGTCTGGATCACCCGACACGACTTTCACGCCACCTTCACAAATGACTACAACATCAACCGAAACAGCAACGTCCACGACTCGCACGGACAAGAAGAAGAAGAGCACCAGCAATGCCAAGAATCACGACAAGGATAACAACAACAACAACAGCTGCAGCAACGGCAACAACAACAACAACAACAACAACACCAAGACCGCGGATTCTCCGGCGACGGCACTCACCTCTGGGGTGAAGGTGTGGTCCGGCAGTCGCTGCTACGCCCAGGACAGCGAAGTTCGCTGTGTCACTTTCGGCTTTGCGGCGTTGGGCCCGGAGACGACGCTGGAGGCGCACCACTGCACGGCGAAGCATGTTCTGAACGGTTTCACCGCCGACGGCGGCGCCATGCAGCTGACAAAGTGCAGTGCGAGCAGCAACCACGTCGGCGTCTACGTCTTGTCGCACGGCCGCTGCGTGGTGCGGCGCGGAAGCTACACCGCGAAGAAGTACGGCATCGAGTGCCGCGGCGGCGTCTTGTCGTTTCAGGGGCATGTGAAGATCTACGGTTTCGCGCGAATTGGCCTGTACCTCTACGCCGGGGCACACTGCGAGGCAGAGGGGGACAGCGTGCTGGACATACATGCCCAGAGGCCACAACCGCCACTGCAGCAGTTGGAAAAGGCCGCCGGACCGTCGCCGCCACCGGCAACGATGGTTCGCGACGCCAGCAGCGATCGTGATCGGCAGCGCCACCGTTCCCACAAGCGTCGCTGCGAGTCGGCGCACCGAACAAGCCCGCTGCTGTCGTCCGGCTCCCGGGCATCGTCGGCAGAAACGCACGCAAGCACGAAAATGGCGGCGTCGCCTTGCGGGTTGGAGGAGGCCACGAACGCGTCCGACCTGCTGCCCGCCTGCATCGCGTTAGATGAAGCCACGGCACACCTGCCGCAGGCCATACTGGGCGGTGGGGCACGCTGCGGCGTCACCTGCGCAGACGGCGCGACGGGATTTATCGGTCAGTGCGTCGTCCACGATTGCACGCTGGTCGGCGTCAACGTCTTCGCCGGCGCGCACCTGACGTTGGCGAACTGCCTGCTCAGCTGCGCGCAACGGTACGCGGTTGTCGTGCACGTCGGCGGTGTATGCCGGTTGTGTCAACAGAGAGAGCGGCGCGCAGACTTGCGCGACGGGGTGTCCGACGGGCCTCAGAATTGCCGTAACATCAGCACCACAAGCAGCAGCAGCGATGACGACGCCAGCGCCGTCAGCGTGTGGCGTCGTCAGCAACGGGAGCCGGCAACGGCACGATCAGTGGCGGCGGCGGCGGCGGCGGCGGCGACCAGTCCAGGCGGCACGCGGACTCGTGCGGCGACACTCGCCTCTGCCAGTGCACGTCAGCGTCTGTGGAGCGTCGTGTGTCGCACCGCGGCCGTCGTGACACCGTCGCGGCTCGCGCGGTGGTGGACGGGCAGCCACGACTCACAAGCGGCCTCCGCCGCAGCTGCGTCGTTCTCCGAGAGTCCCTGTAACAACAGCGACGACGATTTCAGAAGCGCGAGGTCGGGCTTTTCCGACACCGCAGACACGCCGCTGCGGTCATCTTCCGCTTCACCTTCTCCTCCACTCGCTGCCGCCACGAGCGGCGAGGGTGGTGCAACAACGTTGTCCCTGCTGGATGCAGCGATGGCCGCGTACACGGCGGCGGCCGCGCGTGCGTGCTCTGTGTTCGCCGGTGGACCTGTTTCGCCTACGGCGAACCTGCGCAAGAGTTCCCTCGCCCATCACGCTCTGCCATTCACGCAGGCCGCGCGCGAGCACCTGCGCTGGATGGACTACGCCACTCACCGCCGTCCGATGCCGTTTCGCGTCAACTTCCTCGTCGGTGCCAACAGTGCAGGCGAGTCGCCGCTGTTCGACCGCAGCAACGCACCGATAAGATCCGAAGCAGGTGCAGCGGGAACAGTGAGCGCGGATGCCGCGGCAACGAGTAAGAGCAAGGACGGCGAGAGTGACCGCAGCACGCACCTCACCGCAAATGAAAAGCCAGGCGAGCCTGCCGTGTCCGCGGCGAGTCCCCTGCTATTCCCCGTGCTGTCGCCCCCTTCGCCGCCCTCGGCGTTTACTTTCCCACCGGTCCAACCGGCGATCATCGGCAGCGTGGTCATTCGAGGCACATGCACCGTGGAGCGTCTCTTGCTGCAACCGACACCCGCGCTACCACAAGACGAAGAAGCGGCGTCCCACAAGCAGACGCAGACAGGCGAAGCGGGTAAGGAAGAAGCAGCAACAGCAACAGCAGCAGTGGAAGCCAAAATGGACAGCAGCAGCGGTGAAGAAGTAGACGACGATGAGACGACCGCGCCTGCCGCCGCTGCTGCTGCTGGTGTCTTGTCCGTCACGCCGCCGTCCGTGCTGCTGGCAAGACGGCTCCGCCAGCGCGTACCCGCGATACACGTGTACAAGCACGGCGTGTTGAGCCTGGTGGACTGCATCATCGACGTCTCTCTTACCACACAGCCAAGCTCCGCCCGTGACGGCGAAAAACCCCCAGCCGAGTCGGGCATGCACCAGCCACCACCACAGCACGACGCAGCGGTGATGGTGATGGTCTGTGACGGCTCCTACGCCCGGCTCCACGCGGACCACGTCCGCGTGTTGAATAGCGAGCACGCGTCTCACCAGAGCACCGAGGGCGCTGCCAAGATGAGTCACGCGAAGGAAACCGGGCACGAGGAGGCCACGAGTCGTGGCAGCAGCAGCGGCAACGGTGGTGGTCGTCCGTTTTTGCCGCCTATGGTGATGGCAAACCGTAAGTCGTGCACCGACGGCGACAAAGAAGAAGACGCAACAACAACAGCACCGCCACCACCGCCGAGGCGCGACTCTCCCCCAACCACGTTATGCGCAGAAACCCAAGACGGTCAAACAAGCACAGAACTGGATGTAATGACGACGCGGCAAGATGCGTCGGCTAGCGTGGCCACTCCGGTTCTGTCTCTCTCGCTCCGAAACGGGGCGCAGTGCACACTGCATATGGTAGGAACCTCGCTGGACGACTGGCCCTACAGCGCTTACAGATCAGCAACAGCAGCATCAAGGAACGGAAATAACCAAGGTAGTAGCAAGGTGGAAGGCTGTCTGTCCGGTCCCCCAGAATCGTCAATTCTCTGCGGTGGCAAGGGCCGCGAGCAAGACGGCGCCGGCCACGACGAGCGGGACAAGAAAGATAACAGCGATGCTGTCGAAAGAGACAACGCGTCTGTGTGTCCAGCACACGCAGGGCCGTGGCTGCGCAGCAAGGAGGGGATCATGCTCACACTCTCAAAAGACAGCCTAGCCGAGGCGTCGTACGCCGCCTTCACAAACGTGCTGGTGAATCAGCGGTCCACCGTGCGCTTCGTGCGCTGCGCGGTGGAGGGCACGGTTCCGCTGCTGCTTCGACTGCGGCGGCGCAGCCGGGCAACGCTGCTGCTCTGTCGCGTGTTGCTGATGCGGAACAACAGCACCGACGACACTGACGCGGGCTCCCCTGCCGCCACCACATCGACAACCACAGCGCGTGATTCAGCCGCACCGCCTGCTGTGTATGTGGACCACACGAGTCAACTGGTGTTGTACCGGTCCGAGGTGCGCCAGACACGTGCGCGGGGCGAGGTCGTGCGGTGCGCCGCGGGCGGTCGAGTCGGTCAAATTGAGAGCGAGGTGGTCGCCTGCGAGGACGCCGCTTCGTGAGCCGATCCCACGATGTAGAAAAGAAGAAGAAGGAGAAGGAGGAAAGAGAGAAGCGAGGGAAAGCAGTGAGCGATCCGCGGCACTGTTGTCTTGCTTTCTATTATTATTAATATTATTATTATTGTTGTTGTTGTTTTATTATTATTATTATGGTTGTTGGCTTTTGGTTTTTTTATTTTTATTTTTATGCCATTCAAGCTGCAGTGACCGCTGTTTAGTCTTCGTTGCATGTGCGTGTGTGTGTGTGTGTGTGTATGTGTTTGTGTTTTTACCTCTGCCCCCCCCCCCTCTCCAAAAAAAAAAGGGGGGATAAAAATGTCGGTTAAGATCTCTGTTATTATACCCGCGAAGCTCTTCCTATGCGAAGAAGGAAAGGAGTAAAGGGGGAGAGGTGTGAATCCTGAGGACCAAAATCATAAAGTCAGTGTTCACAGTCTAAACGTCAAACCAGTCAGCACCGCCTGCGTTCAACGTACTGCCCTTTTTTTTTCCCCCCCCTCTCTTTTTGGTTGTTTGGGCATGTCTCCTCCTCCCCTCTCCCCCAAACTTGCCATCGACCTTCCGACTATCTTCGCCTCTCATCCTACTCCATCGCTCCCTCTCTCTCTCTCTCTTCCTATCTCCTGTGTTTCTGACGACGACAGAGTTGAAATATAGGAAGTTGAAGGCAGCTCTCTCTTTTCTCGATCTGCTGTCTTTAACACTAAACAAACGCTGTTTAACTTTTCTTTCTGTGTGCGGTTTTTTTTTTTTTAGTTTGTATTTGTGTCGTGTGTCCTCCCCGCTTCTTTCGTTCTTTCTTTGTCGAGCTCAGCAAACGAAGTGACGTCTGGTCCGCGAAGCGGAACCCCGCTTAAGTTCTCCCTCGTTTTTTTTTTTTTTAGTCGTCGGTTGTTGTTGTTGTTGTTGTTGTTTTCCCTCTTGGTTTACTGTTTTGAGCTGGTGTAGCAAGTTTTTTTTTTTCTCCCCTCTTTTTTTATTGTTGTTGTTTTCTGTGTGTGTGTGTGTGTGTGTGTGTGTATTTGTGAAACACACGACCCTGTCTTACCCCAAGATGTCCTCTCATTTTCGGGAGCTCAAGCAGCTTTTCGTGACAGCGAACGGCCAGCCGGACTTCGAGACCGTCGTCGATAGTCACGCGACGCAGCCCGTGCGGCAACTCTTCCTCCTGCAGTCGCTCCTCTGCCTCAACGAGCCTGATGCGGCGACGAGTCCGACAACGATCAAGGCCGTGCACGAGACGCAGGCGCTGCTGCGCACCTGCAACGCCGTCCTCCGCTGGGCTGCCGAGAAGCAGAACAAGGCGGACGCCACCGCCGCTGCTGCCGGTGCTATGCCGCAGGTAGACGCGCTGCAAGGCGTGGACGAATGCCGCATGGCCTGGAAGTTCCTCGCCACCTTCATGGACAAGCCCGAGGCGGTGGCGTGCATTGAGCAGACGCTGACGGAGGTGGCCGTCGACTACCACTACGCCACGGCGCGACCTCGGCAGTTCGACATGTTCGTCCACCTCAGCGCCATGGAGAAGTTCTTCATCGACGGCGACTCCCTGCTGATGGCCGCGCTGTCGTCGCCGCACGTGGATTGGGACCTCATGCAGCCCCTACACGTGCTGTACAACGCGCAGGCGCTGCTGCGCCGATTGCAGTCGCGCGGTGGCCGCTTTCATGTCATCTTCTTCCAGCAGACCGCCTGGTTCTGGGAGAAGGCTCCGCAAAAGTTGTTCCTGCGCGAATCGCTGCGGGCCACGCTGACGGCCGTTGCAGCGACCAATCCGGAGAGTCAGCTCATCGTCGAGACCTTCGATAGCTTCCACTGCGACGAGTTCGCCGCCTACGTGGCGAAGTACGAGCCCGAGTTTCTGCTCATGTCCGATGGCGAGCAGCTTGGTCATGAGACGCCGCTGCAGCACCTCTTCCACATCCACACGGAAGAGGAGATGCTCGGCTTTGAAAGCGCAGAAGCAGGCGATGCGAACGCGGGCAACGTCGCGGCTGCGACGGGGCCGTCCGCGGAGGAGGCGACGGAGGTGAAGCAGCGCGTGATGGAGGACCGCGCGATGGAGCTGAAGACGCCCTACCGCAGCCTTGTCGAGGACTGCGACCACGGCGACCACGTCGCGTTCTACTACCACTGCTTCCTCACCTGGGCAACGGCGCGCCGAATTAAGGTCGCCTACAGCTCCCGCATCATCACCCGTGAGAACGCGGTGGTGGTGTTCGCCGTGACGGTCGAGAGCACGAACTTCGCCCGCTCGCTGGTGCTGGAGCCGAGGTCGACGAAGCTGGCCGCGGCGCTGGAGCACGATCTTGTCCTGCCGACGCTGCCGGAGGCGGCCGTGGCGCTGACGAAGGACGGTCAGCTGTCGCGACGCGAGCAGGTGGTGTCGGCGGCGGTCTACGCGTACCTGCACGCAAGCGCGGAAGGCGGTGCGGACGTCACAAAAAAGGCCGCAACGACGTCAACGACCCGCACGCCGCAGCAGCTGCAGCTCTGCCAGGCGATGATGATGACGGCGTACTGCACGGCACTGGTTGATGCGGAGCTGCGTGCGCAGCGCGGCGTCGCGTCGGGCGAGATTTCGACCTTCTTGAACGACCTCGCCCCGTACCTGCTGCAGGCCTTTCAGCAGTGCGACTGCGCGACGGGCCGTGGTGCGGAGTTTGACATCTACGACGGGCACCTGCTGGCAATGATTGCGCATCTGCTGCGCACCACGCCGGCCGCGCAGCTGCTGGACGAGGACGGCGTCGCGGACGTGAACTTCAGCTGGCAGGAGGTGCTGGGCGATGAGTCGGCGGACATGACGTCCGCCGCGCTGAGTCACCTGCCGGAGGTACGCATCGCAGAACCGAAGAAGGCGGTCAAGTACCCGCATCTGACGCACGAGTTAGTGGATCAGCTGGCCCGAAGCTTCCACGTGGAGGGGCACGTGTCGAACCGCCCGTACCCGTCCACGCTGGGCAACGCCAACGAGCTAAGCGGCTGGATTATCTCCCAGCCCTTCGATGAGCTGAACGACGTCGTGGACCCGGTGGTGGAGCGGGAGTCGCAGCGGAACTTGACCGATCGCGAGCGGCGGAAGCAGCTGGCGATGGAGGCGGCCTTCGTGACCGATGCCGCACAGCAGGCGGAGTCGATGGGCATCCGCGGCTTCACGAGCGGCACGCTTGCTATCGTGTGCAGCGACAGCGACAGCGACAACGATGCCGACGACGCCGACGACGCGGCTGCGACCTCGAAGAACCCTGCGAAGAAGGTGAAGCAGCAGCACCACGGGCAGCGTAACAAGAAAGTGCGCAGTCGCGAGGACGTCATCCGCGAGGAGGCGAACGTGCGGGAGGCTAACAAGACGGTGCAGGACGCCGCGCAGCAGGTGGCGGACCTGTGCAAGAAGACAGAGCTGTCGTCGATGCGGACGACGGACGTGGCGGACAGCATCGCCATGCTGACGGCGGCGATCTCGCGCATGACGAGCACCGTATTCGGACGCAACTTCGACCCTGGAGAGCAGCTGAACGACGGCGAGGCCGTGCCGCTGCCGCTGGCGATGTGGCGCCTGCTCGTCGAGACCAGCGGGATGCGTGAGGCGGAGTTCGCCTTCACGGTGACTGACGACGACGACAACAACAACAGAGGAAGCAGTCCTGCAAAGAGCAAGAAAAAGACGGCGAAGGACAAGCGCTCGACCAACCTGTTTGCCTTCAGCCTCATTGCCGACCTCGTCGCGTCGTGCATCACGAACAACAAGGAGAGCCACCACGACTGGGGCAAGCTGGAGCGGCTGCGCAAGGTCAAGAAGGACTTCACCGTCTACGACGCCACGTCCTACCTGAACTGGGTGTACCTGACCTACGTGCAGCTGCACTTCCACTGCAAGCTGATGGCGCGGGTGGTGAAGCTGCAGCTGGAGCAATGGAAGGCGGAGCGCGAGCGGGCACGGCAGGCGCAGGAGGCGCCCAACATCGCCGTCGGCGTCCCGCTCTTCCTCTACTGCCACCACAAGGTCCTCTCCTGCATCCGCGACAACGGCGTGGCCATCTCCACCGACGACCTTGACACCGTCCGCTCCGCGCTCGCCCACTTCGACTTTCCGGCGTCGTACACCGAAAAGGTCGACGCGGCGATTGCGCGCTGGCAGAACGCGCCCGTCACGGTGCTGCCGCCGAGTCACCGCCCGCGTCAGAAGGTCTACTTCGAAACGCCCGAAATGATGCAGCTGATGAGCATGGGCCACTTGCTGGAGCGCCCGGTCATTCCGACGAAGGACTACCGCGTCGTCTTCAACCCGGATGGGTGGCAGCGTGAGTTGCTCGACATCGTCGACGCCCGCGGCAGCGCGGTCGTCTGCGCGCCGACCTCGGCCGGCAAGACGTTCATCTCGTACTACTGCATGTACAGCGCGCTAAAGACGTCGAACACGAAGGTCGTCGTGTACGTCGCGCCGAACCGCGCGCTAATCAACCAGGCCGTCGCGGATGTGTGCGCGCGTTACGGATCGAAGAAGTACTCCTTCCCTGGGCGCAACGTGTACGGCGTGCACGGTGGCGCGGACTACCACCGCTACGTCGACTCCTGCCAGGTACTCGTGACACTGCCTGAGGTTCTGGAGACGCTGCTGCTCTCGCCAAAGTACAAGGACTGGACCAAGCGACTCGATTACGTCATTCTGGATGAAATTCACACGATGGAGAGCAGCGGCAACGGCGATGTCTGGGAGCGGGTGCTGGCGCTGCTGCCATGTCCTTTCGTGGCCTTGTCCGCCACGCTCGGTGAGACGCAGCAGCTGTGCGGCTGGCTGAACCGCGTGCAGCAGCGCCTGGAGGCGCAGCAGCCCGAGGCAAAGCGCGACTTCACCGTGCATAACATCCCATCGAACGGCGGCAGCATCCAGCGGTGGAACGACATCAAGAAGTACATCTACCTGCCCCCGCCGGGCTACCACCCGCAGCTGAAGAAGCTGACGGCCAAGTACGCAAACCGGTACATCCACGATCTGCACCCGCTCTCCATCCTGACGCTGGAGCAGCTGCAGAACGGGTTCCCGCCCGACATCACCCTCGTCCCGAGCGAAGTGGTACAGCTGTACCAGAAGATGTCCGCCTTCTTCGCCGAGCAAATCGCGCCGAAGTGGTCGCACGTGGCGATCGTCCAGGCGATGCAGACGCAGCTGGCGGCGCTGCTGCCCGAGTCGTACTTCCAGGCGGAGACGTACATCACCCAGCAGCGCGCGCGGCAGTACGAGGCGGACGTGAAGAACGCGTTTGCCTACTGGGTCTACCTAACCCACGGCCGCGACGCCGACGGTCTGCGCGACCTCGCCGAGGACGACGCGGCCGCCTTCAATGCGGACATGCAACGCCTGTGTGAGTCCATCCTGCAGACCTTCTCGCAGCGGCTGCGCGATGACGAGGCACAGCTCGACAAGTACGCCACGGACGCGGCGCTGCTAGATGAGGAGCAGGAGCTGGCGGCGCTGGAGTCGGCCGACGCCACCCCCGCGCCGGAAAACGGTGGCGACGACAAGAAGAAGAGCAGTCAGCAGGGCTCGCCGGTGCCGCAGCCGACCAGCCCGACCTCGGAGAGCGGATCGCGGTTGACTGCCGCTACTACTACCACTACCACTGCTGCTGCTGCTGCGTCGTCGAAGAAGGCCTTCTTCCCTGAGTCGCAGGAGTTCATCGCGGACAACATCATCAGCGTGCTGCGTGAGCTGAACAGCCGCGACATGGGGCCCACCATCGTCTTCACCTTCGAAGGCGAGGACTGCGATGACCTGACTAAGGCCATCGTCACCCGCCTGGAGGACGCGGAGGCGGCCTATCGGCAAACGGAAGAGTTCGCGCAGTATAAGGCGTCGATGGAGCGCAAGGCGGCCGCGGTCGAGGCGGCGCGGAAGCAGCGCGAGTCGACGCTCAAGCAGAAGAAGTTGACCACCGACGAAGGCGGCGACGTTGAGCGGGTCGACCGCGACGTCGACGACACGGCGAACATCGACGAGGCCTTCGTCGTGCCGGACGTGCTGCCCGAGTTTACGTTCATCGGGCAGTACTGCACGGTGGACCCGGCGGTGGTGCGTGAGGCGGTGGACGAGTGCCTGAAGCGCGGCGACAGCCTCTCTGCCCGGGCCATCCAACGCGGCGTCGGCATCCACCACGCTGGCGTGAAGGGCAAGCTGCGCCGCATGATGGAGATCCTCTTCCGCGGACGGCACTGCGGCGTCATCTGCGCCACCGAGACGCTCGCGCTCGGCGTGCACAGCCCGTGCCGCTCCGTCGTCATCGCCGGCGATCACGTCCTGCTCAACACGACGCAGTTCCGGCAAATGATGGGCCGTGCCGGGCGTCGTGGACTGGACTATCTCGGCCACCTCATCTTCCTCAGCGTGAGCATGAAGAAGATCACGCGTCTCATGACGAGCAGCATGACGGTGATTAAGGGCAACGTGCAGGTCGACCCGATCACGCAGCTGCGCCTGCTGCAGCTGTACGACTATGCGCGGCACCGCGACTTGAAGAACGCGGAGGAGTGGAGCCGGCGCGCGCTCGGCATGGCGGAGCGCCTGTACGTCAACCCCCTCTTCTTCGCCGGCCGCGCGGCGGTCGAGGGGGGCAACATGGAGGCCTTCACGATCGAGTTTGCGCAGATGCTGCTCGGCTTCCTGCACCGCGAGGGCCTGCACTTCAGCGACCGCCCGTCGTCGCTGGGGTCGCTGCTGGTGGACGCGATGTACGTCTTCCGCAACGCGCAGGTCGGGACGGAGGGCTTCGCCTTCATCTCGATGATCACGCGCAAGGTCTTTGCCCGGGCACGCCTGTCGCGCCGCTTCGCCTACCTCGCGCCGTCCGACGACGCGACGGTGCAGGAGGCGAAGGCGGAGCTGCTCGCCTACCTCTTCTCCGTCAACAAGGTCTGCGGGGTGCCGCTCGAGATTCACCGCTCCGCCCTGAGCGACCCGGCGGTGATCGAGCTGTGGTCTGGCCGCCGCGTCGCGAAGCAGCACCGCGTCGTCCTGGCGCCACTGGACATCTGCTCGCCCGCCGTGAAGCCGTTCAACTATGTTTCCGTCTTTCGCATGATTTCCGCCTTCTACACCTACCTAGCCGGGATGTTAAAGGAGCCGGCGGAGCAGCGGCTGCCCTACATGTGCGCCAAGACAAAGAAGAAGAACCCGATCTTTGGCAGCAGGTCAGAGATGCCGCTCACCGCGCAGCTGCAGGCCACCACGGAGCCCTACG
Source organism: Lotmaria passim (assembly GCA_037349495.1). NCBI lineage: Eukaryota > Euglenozoa > Kinetoplastea > Trypanosomatida > Trypanosomatidae > Lotmaria > Lotmaria passim. Next base: position 176,752 of record CP140192.1, read on the forward strand.
CGGCACGCGACCCCTTCGTGGCGATCAGCGGCTGCGGCGACCACTTCATCCACACCGAGGACCTCGTCACGACGCTGCGCCGCGGCCTCTTCTGCGACCGCCGCATGCTGCCGGTCGTCGACGTGGTGGACGGCTGCCGCCACGACGGCGCGCAGGTGCTGATCAACGCCTGCGTGACGGACTTCGTGCGGTGCAAGGCGCAGATCGACTCCGTCCGCTCCAACTTCCGCTTCACCCTGCTGGAGGAGCTGAACGGGCTGAGTCAGTCGGAGAGCTACGCAGTGCTGAACCAGGCGGAGCGGCTGCTGTCCAACGTGGCGGGGCTGACACGTGACAGCAAGTACACGCCGCTGCAGGTGCTGAGTGCCCTCTATCCGGAGCACCAGCGCGGCGACAACGCCGCCGAGGAGGACGCGAAGTTCTACGCGGGCACGCTCGGCGTGCTGGACTTCGCGGCGCAGCTGCACGACCTGCGCCCGCACATCGACAAGGAGCTGGCGACGGTGCAGTGGATGGCGCGTGTGGCGGAGCAGAAGCGCACCGCGAAGAAGTAAACGCAGTTCCTGCTCCCTCATAAGCTAACAATAAAAATAAAAAGTAAAAGCAGAAAAGGCCAAAAAAAATAGGGCAGAAACGCCTATTTATTATTACCATCTCTTTGCCTGTTTTATAACGTGTGGTTGGACCGCACGTCTCTTCTTGCGTGCAGTCGTTGCCTGAGAGGAGCTGTTTTTTTTTTTTTTACAAGTCGAGCACGTTTGTTTGCGACGTTGAGTTTTTATTTACTGTTTTTCTTTTTTTTTTTCTCTGACGTAAAGTGTCGATAATTGATGTTGGGTGGTCTTTGATAACTCCTGAAAAGCGAAAACAATACAGCAACAACAACAACAAAAAAAAAAAAAACACAGAAAAGCACGTTGAACCGAGTGAGCCGGCCCGCGGCTTGTCCTTACTATTACCGTTTATTCCCCGGCCCCATCGCCCCACGTGGAGGGACTAGACACCCAAACAAGGAGGAAGAAGAAAAAAAAAATGTCAAGAAGCAACCAGCAACAACCAGCAACAACCAGCACACACACAAAAAAAAAAAAAAACAGATATATACAAATGAAAATAAAGCGTGAGACTGCACGGCGATGGGCGCCAAAACAGACATGCGCAGCCCGCCACCCTCCGTGTACGCTGCCGTCCTTTCACCTCCTCTCTTTTCCCTTAGCCAACAACCAAAAAACTGCAGCGACTCTTGACGCTGGGACGGCACCTGCGGTGCCGCTTCTCCTCCCAGCGCCTTCCCTGCGCGGGCCGGCCGCGTGTCGCCGTTGACGCGACGAAAAAGCGCACTCCGTGGGGATCGAACCCACGACCACACGGTTAAGAGCCGTGCGCTCTACCGACTGAGCTAGGAATGCCACGCACGCCCACTCACGCAACCCACGTCAGCGGTTCAAAGCCACACACACGCCACCTTTTACCACACCACGGCCGCAGCCTCCACACATCGTGCTCGTACGCAACCGCGGCAGAAACCGTCACCGCGAGTGCGGCCGCCCTCAGCCAACGTGCCCCAACAGAGCACCGCCAACTTGGACTCCCGTCCTCTGCGGGTCTCTCTCTCCCCGTGCTCGTGCCGCGGGGCTGTCGGTTTCGGGACGGGTCCCGGAAAACCCGACCCAACCCCGAGCCCCTGGCCCAACTCCCGCCACCGCACCCTGACCCGACGCTGCCACACGGACTGTCTGTGCTGCCTCACAGAGAACAACGCTGCAGCCTTCAACGCGGTGTTACAGTCCAGTACCCGGGGATCAAGGGGGAAGCCAAGAGCGAGCCATAGGTGCAGCCGTGCTGGGGTGTCCTGGAACTCGTTCAATGTCCGCACTACCCTATAGAGCCTACACGCGCCCGCGCGTAGTGCTTACTCTCATGGAGGTCGCAGCTTTGTGCCGGTTGCTCATTCTGCTAAGTGGCGATATCGAGCTGAACCCTGGTCCGACAATAGGGTCTGCACAATGGAATGCGCGAGAGCTCTTGTCGAAGCAGGCTTGGCTTGAGAAACACCTCATGGATGGGCAGGTGGCTTCAGGTTTTGTAGTGGAGACAAGCTTTACCCCCGACAGGTGTCTGAGTTTCCATGTGGATGGCTATAGTCACTGTGGCTATGCGACACCCTCTGGGGCGGGTGGAGTCTCGATATTTGTGCAGGATGGTATTCCATACCAGCTAGGTGAAGCGAAGCTCGACGAAGGACTGCAGGTGGTGACACTCGACATTCTACTTGGCCGGGGACGACTGTGTGTCGTGGCTGCGTACTTTCCAAAAAAGTCGGTTAGTTAACGATCACTCACTGGCGGCACTCTCGCGGTGTCTACCCAGCGGGTACCCGGTAGTTCTCGGCATGGACGCCAATGCCCATCACCCTGAGTGGGAGGCGACCTATCGCGGTGACGCAGGACCTGGGAATTATCTCGCCGCCTGGCGGGCTGAGGGACATTTACTGCTGGCCAACAATGGAGACTCCGACTTGGCAACGATCGCTTAGCTCCGACCCACTGTCTTCTCCGGGTGTTACGTTCTATCGTAGCTGTATCGTCTCGGCGTGGACAGCGGTACCCTCGCTAATCACTGATAACGCGTGGAATGCGTTTGACGTCCATCTTGGCATAGCCGGCGAGCGAGTCTTTCTGTGCAAAGGCTCGCGGCGGCTGTTTTCGTGGCGGAAAGGTGATTGAAAGGCATATCATTGCTTGATTAGGAAAAGTGTGCGTGGCATTTGGAAGGAGTATAATCAGTGTAAATATGCTCTTAGGATGCATAAGAGGATGGGACACCTCACCTTAACGACTAAAGTAAATAGGAAGCGTAGGCGAGACGGTTGTCCACTGCGGCGGCCTGTGAGGCTTCCGACGGTCACGCCGCTTATGAAGACCCGCACGACAGTACACTACTTGGAAACCAAGGTGGCTGATGTGCTGCGGAAGGCTACGCGCCAATGTGTGCCTTGTGCAGTAGCTAGGCGCCCTCCTTTCTGGACACAGGAGCTCACGTAACGTGAGGAAGAGATCAGGAGATGCACCAGCCCTGACCGCGTTGCCCAACTGGCGAAAGAGTATAGGGTTCGCATGAAGACGATCATGATGGACCGCTGGCAGCAGACCTGCTCCCGACTAGCGGTGACTGAAAAGGCGAGCTGGAATTTGGTATCCGCCATGTATACCCCTCGCCGCCGATGAACGCAGCCATGGTGGTGGATGGTGAACCATTGTCAAAGAAGAAGCAGTCAAACGTTTTGGCGAAGCAATACGCTGAGAAATCCACACGACACCCGAATGCACCCCGAATTAACATGCCCCGTATCCCCAAAGTGCCACTGGCCCTTATTTCCTTGGGAGAACCAGACGCAGCCCTGAAAGCCATGCACATGGGCTCTGCGCCAGGCCCAGTTGCCGTGCACTGCGATGCGCTGCAGCGCCTTCCGGTGGCGGGTAAGAAGTTCTTACCTCGGCTCTTCAACAAGAGCCTTGCCTCCGGGTTAGTGCCCAAACACTGGAAGGAGGGCATCATTGTCCCTCTACTAAAGCCAGGCAAGCCGTTGGAGCTGCCAGACTCCTACCGCCCTGTGACCCTAACAAGTAACCACTGTAAGCTGGTGGAGCGGGTGGTGGCTCAGCGGATCCGAGACGCCGTGGAGGAGAGACTCTTGCCATATCAAGCTGGCTTTCGCCCCCAGCGGTCGACGGCGGACCCCCTTGTGGGACTCATGCCAATGATCTCGGACCGGAAGCCGCGCGAAAAGATAGACGCGGTGCGCATCAACTTCGCCAGAGCCTTCGACTCCGTCGATCACGGATGGATTATATGGACGTTAGAGATGTACCAAGTGGATGGGTACATCACGCGTTGGGTCGCTGACTTCCTCACGGGGCGTACGTCCCGAGTCCGGATTGGGCATGCCATGTCGGACCCGGCGGCGTTCACCTGCGGGGTGCCGCAGGGCTCTGTGTTGGGACCCCTCCTGTTCATTATTGTGATGGACACTCTCAGCGTAGAGCTTGCACGGATCCCGGGCTTAGAGCACGCCTCCTTCGCGGATCACCTCATTATGGTTGCGCGAGGTGAAACGAAGGAGGAGGTGCAGCTGACACTGCAGCGAGGTCTGGACTGCATAGAACGATGAACGAGGTCTCACTTTGTGGAGCTTAGTGCCCCCAAAACACACACTACACATTATTTGGCTCACACGCCCTCAACCAGCTACACCTGCACATAAGTGGGCGTCAACTTACTGAGGATCGCAGTCCGAAGATTCTTGGTGTTCACTTCAACCTGATGAAGGGAACAGGACCCATGTAGAAAGAGTTGCTGACGCAGCAAAATACCGGCTGCGAAGGTTACAGGCAGTGCCGTCAACGTCATGGGGGCCTATTAAGGATGTGCTCCGACCATTTTACCTGGCGCTGGTGCAGGCGAAGGTGCTTTACGGTGCGGTGGCGTGGCGGCACGCAGCGTCACCAGGAGATCGAGGACGGCTGGAGTCGCATCTCGGGCATGCTGCCTGCATTACCGCTGGAATACTGGTGAGGGCACATCACACGACGTCATCAAGGAAGCAAGGCTACTGCCGCGGGACACAATCGTCAAACTACGCTGCGCTAAGCACTATCTTGAGGCGAAGGTACGAGGTAGCCACCTCGCGGAGGTGACAGATCGCATGTTTCCTCTTGAACATTCCGTGCATATCGAGCTTGGGGCCCTTATGGGCTCCTATTCGACGGTTGATGACTTCGACGTACGGCAAACACATGGAGCGTTGAGACATGCCAAACGGGTCTACTTCAACTGCCGCCTTCCTGACGGACTGAATGCGGATGCAGACGAGGCTCTGAAGAGAGCCGCTTGTATGAGAAGGGCGAGGTAATTTCGGGATGCCGACTCCACTCTCTGGGCGGATGGCTCCACGTCCCTGGGTGCGAAATCGTGGGGTGCGGCCATTCTCTACAAGTGGGGGTTGGAGGTGGACCGGTCGATGCAAGCTGCGGGAAATATGGCGTGCAGCTGTCGGGCAGAGTGTGTAGCCATGGCAGCTGGGCTACAAATGCTAATTCGGAACCTTCCTCGCAAGCGCTGCCGACGAGTGGCAGCGGTCTTCACGGACTCCCTGAGCTTGCTGACAGCGTTGAACACAGGCCCGCTGCGCGTGCGTGACGGAATCCTGCGCCGGATATGGACGCTGATATTGTCCCTTGTTCGCGATAAGGCCCGACCTTCCTTCCCATTTGTTTTTGGGCACTGTGGCGTGCCGGGCAACGAGGCTGTCGATGCAGTTGCCAAACAGGCGGCGGAGCTGCCGCAAGATGTGTCCGCGTGGATCACGGACATGATCACCACCGTTAGGCGTCGACGCACGTGTGGACTGTTAGCTCAAGCGGATGAGTACCCGACTTATCGTCAGCTGCTCCTGCGGTCGAGCCCCATGACCCCAAAGAGCACGACACTCACAAGACTGGGAGAGACACTCGTAGCCCAGTTCAGGTGTAACGTCAGCATGCACTTTGGCTGGTTCCATCGTGCCATTACGAACGTCCAGGACACACACTGCCGCTTCTGCGGTGCCACAGCACACGACTCTTTTCCTCTTTACGACGACGGAATGTCCGATCACTCAATCTCACCTCCAAACACGCCCCGTATCGAGCCTGAGCCACCTCCCTCGGCGAATGAAGATGAGTTGTCCTCCGACAGCTCTTCTGACTCGTCGACCTCGACCGACAGTGATGAGGCAGCTGGGTTGCAACCGGATGCTCCTCGAGCGTCACGGTGCAGTGGCCCAGCCTTCTGCCCTGTGTGCTGGCTGGCGCTGGCCATGCGAGGGAGTCTGGTGACACACATGAGCGCGGTGCAGGCATCACAAGGCCGTGCGCACTCATGGCCGCCCGAAATGCTATCTTGGTGCCGGCGGAAGGTCTGCTCATTCGGTGTCCAATGATGGGGTGCCAATTCTCGACGGCAAGCCGAGACCTCTACGCCAGTCACATGACCAACGAGCATGCTACTGTCCCAGTCCCGCAGCTAGCAGCTGCACCTCGTCGACCTGCTCTGCGCGCCCTGCCGGCCGCTGTGGCACGTCTGCCACTCTTAGAGGCACATGAACCACCGAATCGTGTACAGCGAATTGAGCAGCGCTGCCTACGATGCGGGAGAACCTTCAGTACGTGCCGCCTCCTGGTAGCACGCGTCAGCGACGACCGACCACAACCAGAGCCGTCGCCCACCTACACATTTGTGGATGCAGAGCGCACCACGGTGCAATGCCCTTATTGCCCCAATCAGCGCGACGTGTCGTTCATCAACTTCCGTGTAAGGCGAGTCCACCCGAATCGCCCGCTGCCCGTTATGCCACAAGACGAGGGAGTGGAGCCACGTCCCGTGCTGGTTCGCATCGAGGACACGAAGAGATTTCGCTGCTGCTACTGTGATGAGATCAAACACAGGACCTGGATAATTCGTCACATCCGGGACGCTCACCCAAACCAGCGTGAGCCACTCTTCCCGCCCTCCTTCAGCAACAGACGTATTGCGACACGCGAAGCGGCATCGCAGGCGGGCCGTGTCCTCCCGACCGGCTCGCTACGGTGCCCTGTGTGTGACACAGTAGTGATGCGGCAAGCCATGACCCGCCACATGAACACGCACACAGAGGCTGACCGACGCCAGCCTCCCCAGTACCACCATGAGCGGGTCCGGACTAGAAGAAGAATCGAGGTAGTGCTGGACCACGCATGTCCCCACTGCGGTGTGCGTGTGTCCTCTGAGCGAGCCCTTCGCAATCATCTTGCCAGTCTCCGCCCTGCTGTTTACCAGCCTGCCTCTCCGCCTGGCCCGGCAAGCGCGAAGCCCTACCGCCGCGCCACCTGCCTGCAACGGTACCGTTCCCGCGCAGGACTTGGGCATCACATCCACTGCCCGCACCCCCACTACACCCGCGGCCTCTTTACCCGTCCTGATGGAACCGAAGTCCCCGTTTTCGCAGCACCAAAACGTCTGCTGTGTCCCCGGTGCGGGTGTCAGTTCATGAATGAGTCGACCCTCTTTAGGCAGAACGCCGTCATCCATGAACATCGCGTATTCCCAAAGAGACCCCGTGATATCGCGAGGACCCGCATGCCGGAACAGCCGTGCACCTGTTGGTGTGCCCCGCATTGCGTGCCTCCCGAGAGCTCTTCGGCATCGACAAGCCTCGAAGGAAAGAGCTCGTTCGCAGCGATGAACTCGCGAGTTGGTTACGTCACGCGTTCCAACTGCAGTTGTCCGTCCTCCTTGCTAATCCTCCTGTTCAGATGGAAGGAACCGCAGCCCCTGAAGCGGATCAGTAGCGGCCAATTTGATTTGTTTTCTTAATTAAATGGCCGTCGGCTACGGAACCGATGAAGCACCCCGAGGATAAATGGACCCTCTACTAGCACAGACAAGCATCTTCCCTTCCCTCTAAGCCCACGTGCCTCGGCAAAGCCTGCCCCAGCGAGAAACCAAGTGCTGGATCAGGACTTCCAGCAGACGCTGTCCCTGGTAAAAAGAGCTGCAGCACGTTCATACAAACATCCGTGAGCGGTAAGCACGCCAACGGTAAGCACAACAGCCCATGTATTTGCAAAGAAAAAAAAAAAAAAGCACGCAAACGCGCCTGCGGTGTCGCTTCTCCTCCCAGCGCCTTCCCTGCGCGGGCCGGCCGCGTGTCGCCGTTGACGCGACGAAAAAGCGCACTCCGTGGGGATCGAACCCACGACCACACGGTTAAGAGCCGTGCGCTCTACCGACTGAGCTAGGAATGCCACGCACGCCCACTCACGCAACCCACGTCAGCGGTTCAAAGCCACACACACGCCACCTTTTACCACACCACGGCCGCAGCCTCCACACATCGTGCTCGTACGCAACCGCGGCAGAAACCGTCACCGCGAGTGCGGCCGCCCTCAGCCAACGTGCCCCAACAGAGCACCGCCAACTTGGACTCCCGTCCTCTAGGGGTCTCTTTCTCCCCGTGCTCGTGCCGCGGGGCTGTCGGTTTCGGGACGGGTCCCGGAAAACCCGACCCAACCCCGAGCCCCTGGCCCAACTCCCGCCACCGCACCCTGACCCGACGCTGCCACACGGACTGTCTGTGCTGCCTCACAGAGAACGACGCTGCAGCCTTCAACGCGGTGTTACAGTCCAGTACCAGAGTGAGCTCAGCAGGCACGTAATCTAGCCACGTCTGC
>CP140192.1:190000-195000 GCA_037349495.1 Lotmaria passim
TTTATATATCAACCCTATTGGTGAAGTCTACCCTATTTTATATATCAACCCTATTGGTGAAGTCTACCCTATTTTATATATCAACCCTATTGGTGAAGTCTATCCTATTTTATATATCAACCCTATTGGAGAAGTCTATCCTATTTTATATATCAACCCTATTGGTGAAGTCTATCCTATTTTATATATCAACCCTATTGTTGAAGTCTATCCTATTTTATATATCAACCCTATTGGTGAAGTCTATCCTATTTTATATATCAACCCTATTGGTGAAGTCTATCCTATTTTATATATCAACCCTATTGGTGAAGTGTATCCTATTTTATATATCAACCCTATTGGAGAAGTCTATCCTATTTTATATATCAACCCTATTGGTGAAGTGTATCCTATTTTATATATCAACCCTATTGGTGAAGTGTATCCTATTTTATATATCAACCCTATTGGTGAAGTCTATCCTATTTTATATATCAACCCTATTGGTGAAGTCTACCCTATTTTATATATCAACCCTATTGGTGAAGTCTATCCTATTTTATATATCAACCCTATTGGAGAAGTCTATCCTATTTTATATATCAACCCTATTGGTGAAGTCTATCCTATTTTATATATCAACCCTATTGGTGAAGTCTATCCTATTTTATATATCAACCCTATTGGTGAAGTGTATCCTATTTTATATATCAACCCTATTGGTGAAGTCTATCCTATTTTATATATCAACCCTATTGGTGAAGTCTATCCTATTTTATATATCAACCCTATTGGTGAAGTCTATCCTATTTTATATATCAACCCTATTGGTGAACTGTACCCTGTTGGCTATGTGAGTTCTATCGGTGACGTGTACCCTGTTGGCTATGTGAATTCTATCGGTGACGTGTACCCTGTTAGCTCTGTGAGTTCTATCGGTGACGTGTACCCTGTTAGCTACGTGAGTTCTATCGGTGACGTGTACCCTGTTAGCTATGTGAGTTCTATCGGTGACGTGTACCCTGTTAGCTACGTGAGTTCTATCGGTGACGTGTACCCTGTTAGCTATGGGAATTCTATCGGTGACGTGTACCCTGTTAGCTATGTGAATTCTATCGGTGACGTGTACCCTGTTAGCTATGTGAATTCTATCGGTGACGTGTACCCTGTTAGCTATGTGAATTCTATCGGTGACGTGTACCCTGTTAGCTCTGTGAGTTCTATCGGTGACGTGTACCCTGTTAGCTACGTGAGTTCTATCGGTGACGTGTACCCTGTTAGCTATGTGAGTTCTATCGGTGACGTGTACCCTGTTAGCTCTGTGAGTTCTATCGGTGACGTGTACCCTGTTAGCTCTGTGAGTTCTATCGGTGACGTGTACCCTGTTAGCTCTGTGAGTTCTATCGGTGACGTGTACCCTGTTAGCTACGTGAGTTCTATCGGTGACGTGTACCCTGTTAGCTATGTGAATTCTATCGGTGACGTGTACCCTGTTAGCTATGTGAATTCTATCGGTGACGTGTACCCTGTTAGCTATGTGAATTCTATCGGTGACGTGTACCCTGTTAGCTATGTGAGTTCTATCGGTGACGTGTACCCTGTTAGCTATGTGAATTCTATCGGTGACGTGTACCCTGTTAGCTATGTGAATTCTATCGGTGACGTGTACCCTGTTAGCTATGTGAGTTCTATCGGTGACGTGTACCCTGTTAGCTATGTGAATTCTATCGGTGACGTGTACCCTGTTAGCTATGTGAATTCTATCGGTGACGTGTACCCTGTTAGCTCTGTGAGTTCTATCGGTGACGTGTACCCTGTTAGCTACGTGAGTTCTATCGGTGACGTGTACCCTGTTAGCTATGTGAATTCTATCGGTGACGTGTACCCTGTTAGCTCTGTGAGTTCTATCGGTGACGTGTACCCTGTTAGCTATGTGAATTCTATCGGTGACGTGTACCCTGTTAGCTATGTGAATTCTATCGGTGACGTGTACCCTGTTAGCTATGTGAATTCTATCGGTGACGTGTACCCTGTTAGCTATGTGAATTCTATCGGTGACGTGTACCCTGTTAGCTATGTGAATTCTATCGGTGACGTGTACCCTGTTAGCTATGTGAATTCTATCGGTGACGTGTACCCTGTTAGCTCTGTGAGTTCTATCGGTGACGTGTACCCTGTTAGCTATGTGAATTCTATCGGTGACGTGTACCCTGTTAGCTATGTGAATTCTATCGGTGACGTGTACCCTGTTAGCTATGTGAATTCTATCGGTGACGTGTACCCTGTTAGCTATGTGAATTCTATCGGTGACGTGTACCCTGTTAGCTCTGTGAGTTCTATCGGTGACGTGTACCCTGTTAGCTACGTGAGTTCTATCGGTGACGTGTACCCTGTTGGCTATGTGAATTCTATCGGTGACGTGTACCCTGTTAGCTCTGTGAGTTCTATCGGTGACGTGTACCCTGTTAGCTACGTGAGTTCTATCGGTGACGTGTACCCTGTTAGCTATGTGAGTTCTATCGGTGACGTGTACCCTGTTAGCTATGTGAATTCTATCGGTGACGTGTACCCTGTTAGCTCTGTGAGTTCTATCGGTGACGTGTACCCTGTTAGCTCTGTGAGTTCTATCGGTGACGTGTACCCTGTTAGCTCTGTGAGTTCTATCGGTGACGTGTACCCTGTTAGCTCTGTGAGTTCTATCGGTGACGTGTACCCTGTTAGCTACGTGAGTTCTATCGGTGACGTGTACCATGGTAGCTATGTGAATTCTATCGGTGACGTGTACCCTGTTGGCTATGTGAATTCTATCGGTGACGTGTACCCTGTTAGCTCTGTGAGTTCTATCGGTGACGTGTACCCTGTTAGCTCTGTGAGTTCTATCGGTGACGTGTACCCTGTTAGCTCTGTGAGTTCTATCGGTGACGTGTACCCTGTTAGCTACGTGAGTTCTATCGGTGACGTGTACCCTGTTAGCTATGTGAGTTCTATCGGTGACGTGTACCCTGTTAGCTCTGTGAGTTCTATCGGTGACGTGTACCCTGTTAGCTCTGTGAGTTCTATCGGTGACGTGTACCCTGTTAGCTCTGTGAGTTCTATCGGTGACGTGTACCCTGTTAGCTACGTGAGTTCTATCGGTGACGTGTACCCTGTTAGCTATGTGAATTCTATCGGTGACGTGTACCCTGTTAGCTATGTGAATTCTATCGGTGACGTGTACCCTGTTAGCTATGTGAATTCTATCGGTGACGTGTACCCTGTTAGCTATGTGAGTTCTATCGGTGACGTGTACCCTGTTAGCTATGTGAATTCTATCGGTGACGTGTACCCTGTTAGCTATGTGAATTCTATCGGTGACGTGTACCCTGTTAGCTATGTGAGTTCTATCGGTGACGTGTACCCTGTTAGCTACGTGAGTTCTATCGGTGACGTGTACCATGGTAGCTATGTGAATTCTATCGGTGACGTGTACCCTGTTGGCTATGTGAATTCTATCGGTGACGTGTACCCTGTTAGCTCTGTGAGTTCTATCGGTGACGTGTACCCTGTTAGCTCTGTGAGTTCTATCGGTGACGTGTACCCTGTTAGCTCTGTGAGTTCTATCGGTGACGTGTACCCTGTTAGCTACGTGAGTTCTATCGGTGACGTGTACCCTGTTAGCTATGTGAGTTCTATCGGTGACGTGTACCCTGTTAGCTCTGTGAGTTCTATCGGTGACGTGTACCCTGTTAGCTCTGTGAGTTCTATCGGTGACGTGTACCCTGTTAGCTCTGTGAGTTCTATCGGTGACGTGTACCCTGTTAGCTACGTGAGTTCTATCGGTGACGTGTACCCTGTTAGCTATGTGAGTTCTATCGGTGACGTGTACCCTGTTAGCTCTGTGAGTTCTATCGGTGACGTGTACCCTGTTAGCTCTGTGAGTTCTATCGGTGACGTGTACCCTGTTAGCTCTGTGAGTTCTATCGGTGACGTGTACCCTGTTAGCTCTGTGAGTTCTATCGGTGACGTGTACCCTGTTAGCTATGTGAATTCTATCGGTGACGTGTACCCTGTTAGCTATGTGAATTCTATCGGTGACGTGTACCCTGTTAGCTATGTGAATTCTATCGGTGACGTGTACCCTGTTAGCTATGTGAATTCTATCGGTGACGTGTACCCTGTTAGCTATGTGAATTCTATCGGTGACGTGTACCCTGTTAGCTATGTGAATTCTATCGGTGACGTGTACCCTGTTAGCTCTGTGAGTTCTATCGGTGACGTGTACCCTGTTAGCTATGTGAATTCTATCGGTGACGTGTACCCTGTTAGCTATGTGAATTCTATCGGTGACGTGTACCCTGTTAGCTATGTGAATTCTATCGGTGACGTGTACCCTGTTAGCTATGTGAATTCTATCGGTGACGTGTACCCTGTTAGCTCTGTGAGTTCTATCGGTGACGTGTACCCTGTTAGCTACGTGAGTTCTATCGGTGACGTGTACCCTGTTAGCTATGTGAATTCTATCGGTGACGTGTACCCTGTTAGCTATGTGAATTCTATCGGTGACGTGTACCCTGTTAGCTATGTGAATTCTATCGGTGACGTGTACCCTGTTAGCTATGTGAATTCTATCGGTGACGTGTACCCTGTTAGCTATGTGAGTTCTATCGGTGACGTGTACCCTGTTAGCTATGTGAATTCTATCGGTGACGTGTACCCTGTTAGCTATGTGAATTCTATCGGTGACGTGTACCCTGTTAGCTATGTGAGTTCTATCGGTGACGTGTACCCTGTTAGCTATGTGAATTCTATCGGTGACGTGTACCCTGTTAGCTATGTGAATTCTATCGGTGACGTGTACCCTGTTAGCTCTGTGAGTTCTATCGGTGACGTGTACCCTGTTAGCTACGTGAGTTCTATCGGTGACGTGTACCCTGTTAGCTATGTGAATTCTATCGGTGACGTGTACCCTGTTAGCTCTGTGAGTTCTATCGGTGACGTGTACCCTGTGAGCTCTGTGAATTCTATCGGTGACGTGTACC
>CP140192.1:220000-222500 GCA_037349495.1 Lotmaria passim
TCCTATTTTATATATCAACCCTATTGGTGAAGTCTATCCTATTTTATATATCAACCCTATTGGTGAAGTGTATCCTATTTTATATATCAACCCTATTGGTGAAGTGTATCCTATATTATATATCAACCCTATTGGTGAAGTGTATCCTATTTTATATATCAACCCTATTGGTGAAGTGTATCCTATATTATATATCAACCCTATTGGTGAAGTGTATCCTATTTTATATATCAACCCTATTGGTGAAGTCTATCCTATTTTATATATCAACCCTATTGGTGAAGTGTATCCTATTTTATATATCAACCCTATTGGTGAAGTGTATCCTATATTATATATCAACCCTATTGGTGAAGTGTATCCTATTTTATATATCAACCCTATTGGTGAAGTCTATCCTATTTTATATATCAACCCTATTGGTGAAGTGTATCCTATTTTATATATCAACCCTATTGGTGAAGTGTATCCTATTTTATATATCAACCCTATTGGTGAAGTCTATCCTATTTTATATATCAACCCTATTGGTGAAGTGTATCCTATTTTATATATCAACCCTATTGGTGAAGTGTATCCTATATTATATATCAACCCTATTGGAGAAGTCTATCCTATTTTATATATCAACCTTATTGGTGAAGTCTATCCTATTTTATATATCAACCCTATTGGTGAAGTCTATCCTATTTTCTATATCAACCCTATTGGTGAAGTCTATCCTATTTTATATATCAACCCTATTGGAGAAGTGTATCCTATATTATATATCAACCCTATTGGTGAAGTGTATCCTATTTTATATATCAACCCTATTGGTGAAGTGTATCCTATCTTATATATCAACCCTATTGGTGAACTGTACCCTGTTGGCTATGTGAGTTCTATCGGTGACGTGTACCCTGTTAGCTATGTGAATTCTATCGGTGACGTGTACCCTGTTGGCTATGTGAATTCTATCGGTGACGTGTACCCTGTTAGCTATGTGAGTTCTATCGGTGACGTGTACCCTGTTAGCTATGTGAATTCTATCGGTGACGTGTACCCTGTTAGCTCTGTGAGTTCTATCGGTGACGTGTACCCTGTGAGCTCTGTGAATTCTATCGGTGACGTGTACCCTGTTAGCTATGTGAATTCTATCGGTGACGTGTACCCTGTTAGCTATGTGAGTTCTATCGGTGACGTGTACCCTGTTGGCTATGTGAATTCTATCGGTGACGTGTACCCTGTTAGCTATGTGAATTCTATCGGTGACGTGTACCCTGTTAGCTATGTGAGTTCTATCGGTGACGTGTACCCTGTTAGCTATGTGAATTCTATCGGTGACGTGTACCCTGTTAGCTCTGTGAGTTCTATCGGTGACGTGTACCCTGTTAGCTATGTGAGTTCTATCGGTGACGTGTACCCTGTTAGCTCTGTGAATTCTATCGGTGACGTGTACCCTGTTGGCTATGTGAATTCTATCGGTGACGTGTACCCTGTTAGCTATGTGAATTCTATCGGTGACGTGTACCCTGTTAGCTACGTGAGTTCTATCGGTGACGTGTACCCTGTTAGCTATGTGAGTTCTATCGGTGACGTGTACCCTGTTAGCTATGTGAATTCTATCGGTGACGTGTACCCTGTTAGCTATGTGAATTCTATCGGTGACGTGTACCCTGTTAGCTATGTGAATTCTATCGGTGACGTGTACCCTGTTAGCTATGTGAATTCTATCGGTGACGTGTACCCTGTTAGCTATGTGAATTCTATCGGTGACGTGTACCCTGTTAGCTATGTGAATTCTATCGGTGACGTGTACCCTGTTAGCTCTGTGAGTTCTATCGGTGACGTGTACCCTGTTAGCTATGTGAGTTCTATCGGTGACGTGTACCCTGTTAGCTCTGTGAATTCTATCGGTGACGTGTACCCTGTGAGCTCTGTGAATTCTATCGGTGACGTGTACCCTGTTAGCTACGTGAGTTCTATCGGTGACGTGTACCCTGTTAGCTCTGTGAGTTCTATCGGTGACGTGTACCCTGTTAGCTATGTGAGTTCTATCGGTGACGTGTACCCTGTTAGCTATGTGAATTCTATCGGTGACGTGTACCCTGTTAGCTATGTGAATTCTATCGGTGACGTGTACCCTGTTAGCTATGTGAATTCTATCGGTGACGTGTACCCTGTTAGCTATGTGAATTCTATCGGTGACGTGTACCCTGTTAGCTATGTGAATTCTATCGGTGACGTGTACCCTGTTAGCTATGTGAATTCTATCGGTGACGTGTACCATGGTAGCTATGTGAATTCTATCGGTGACGTGTACCATGGTAGCTACACTAGTTGCATCGACAATGTTCAATTCAGGGGGGGTCTTTGCGTTCGTCTTTGCTTTTGTTGGCCTCGGGGCTGGGCGGGCGGGCCCTGGTGGCGGGTCGAGGGGGGCCGGTGACGGCGCCCCTGGCCGAACGGCCAGCCCTTAAGCCAAGCCCCAAACCCTTAACCCGCACCCGAGACCACG
>CP140192.1:232500-235000 GCA_037349495.1 Lotmaria passim
CCCTATTGGTGAAGTCTACCCTATTTTATATATCAACCCTATTGGTGAAGTCTACCCTATTTTATATATCAACCCTATTGGTGAAGTGTATCCTATTTTATATATCAACCCTATTGGTGAAGTCTATCCTATTTTATATATCAACCCTATTGGTGAAGTCTACCCTATTTTATATATCAACCCTATTGGTGAAGTCTATCCTATTTTATATATCAACCCTATTGGTGAAGTCTATCCTATTTTATATATCAACCCTATTGGTGAAGTCTATCCTATTTTATATATCAACCCTATTGGTGAAGTGTATCCTATATTATATATCAACCCTATTGGTGAAGTGTATCCTATTTTATATATCAACCCTATTGGTGAAGTCTATCCTATTTTATATATCAACCCTATTGGTGAAGTGTATCCTATTTTATATATCAACCCTATTGGTGAAGTCTACCCTATTTTATATATCAACCCTATTGGTGAAGTGTATCCTATATTATATATCAACCCTATTGGAGAAGTCTATCCTATTTTATATATCAACCCTATTGGTGAAGTCTATCCTATTTTATATATCAACCCTATTGGTGAAGTGTATCCTATTTTATATATCAACCCTATTGGTGAAGTGTATCCTATATTATATATCAACCCTATTGGTGAAGTGTATCCTATTTTATATATCAACCCTATTGGTGAAGTGTATCCTATATTATATATCAACCCTATTGGTGAAGTGTATCCTATTTTATATATCAACCCTATTGGTGAAGTCTATCCTATTTTATATATCAACCCTATTGGTGAAGTGTATCCTATTTTATATATCAACCCTATTGGTGAAGTGTATCCTATTTTATATATCAACCCTATTGGTGAAGTGTATCCTATTTTATATATCAACCCTATTGGTGAAGTCTATCCTATTTTATATATCAACCCTATTGGTGAAGTGTATCCTATTTTATATATCAACCCTATTGGTGAAGTCTATCCTATTTTATATATCAACCCTATTGGTGAAGTCTATCCTATTTTATATATCAACCCTATTGGTGAAGTCTATCCTATTTTATATATCAACCCTATTGGTGAAGTCTATCCTATTTTATATATCAACCCTATTGGTGAAGTGTATCCTATATTATATATCAACCCTATTGGTGAAGTGTATCCTATTTTATATATCAACCCTATTGGTGAAGTCTATCCTATTTTATATATCAACCCTATTGGTGAAGTGTATCCTATTTTATATATCAACCCTATTGGTGAAGTGTATCCTATATTATATATCAACCCTATTGGTGAAGTGTATCCTATTTTATATATCAACCCTATTGGTGAAGTCTATCCTATTTTATATATCAACCCTATTGGTGAAGTGTATCCTATTTTATATATCAACCCTATTGGTGAAGTGTATCCTATTTTATATATCAACCCTATTGGTGAAGTCTATCCTATTTTATATATCAACCCTATTGGTGAAGTGTATCCTATTTTATATATCAACCCTATTGGTGAAGTGTACCCTATTTTATATATCAACCCTATTGGAGAAGTCTATCCTATTTTATATATCAACCTTATTGGTGAAGTCTATCCTATTTTATATATCAACCCTATTGGTGAAGTGTATCCTATATTATATATCAACCCTATTGGTGAAGTCTATCCTATTTTATATATCAACCCTATTGGTGAAGTGTACCCTATTTTATATATCAACCCTATTGGAGAAGTCTATCCTATTTTATATATCAACCTTATTGGTGAAGTCTATCCTATTTTATATATCAACCCTATTGGTGAAGTCTATCCTATTTTCTATATCAACCCTATTGGTGAAGTCTATCCTATTTTATATATCAACCCTATTGGAGAAGTGTATCCTATATTATATATCAACCCTATTGGTGAAGTGTATCCTATTTTATATATCAACCCTATTGGTGAAGTGTATCCTATCTTATATATCAACCCTATTGGTGAACTGTACCCTGTTAGCTATGTGAATTCTATCGGTGACGTGTACCCTGTTGGCTATGTGAATTCTATCGGTGACGTGTACCCTGTTAGCTATGTGAGTTCTATCGGTGACGTGTACCCTGTTAGCTATGTGAATTCTATCGGTGACGTGTACCCTGTTAGCTCTGTGAGTTCTATCGGTGACGTGTACCCTGTGAGCTCTGTGAATTCTATCGGTGACGTGTACCCTGTTAGCTATGTGAATTCTATCGGTGACGTGTACCCTGTTAGCTATGTGAGTTCTATCGGTGACGTGTACCCTGTTGGCTATGTGAATTCTATCGGTGACGTGTACCCTGTTAGCTATGTGAATTCTATCGGTGACGTGTACCCTGTTAGCTATGTGAGTTCTATCGGTGACGTGTACCCTGTTAGCTCTGTGAGTTCTATCGGTGACGTGTACCCTGTTAGCTATGTGAGTTCTATCGGTGACGTGTACCCTGTTAGCTCTGTGAATTCTATCGGTGACGTG
>CP140192.1:260000-262500 GCA_037349495.1 Lotmaria passim
TCTATCCTATTTTATATATCAACCCTATTGGTGAAGTGTATCCTATATTATATATCAACCCTATTGGTGAAGTGTATCCTATTTTATATATCAACCCTATTGGTGAAGTGTATCCTATTTTATATATCAACCCTATTGGTGAAGTCTATCCTATTTTATATATCAACCCTATTGGTGAAGTGTATCCTATTTTATATATCAACCCTATTGGTGAAGTCTATCCTATTTTATATATCAACCCTATTGGTGAAGTCTATCCTATATTATATATCAACCCTATTGGTGAAGTCTATCCTATTTTCTATATCAACCCTATTGGTGAAGTCTATCCTATTTTATATATCAACCCTATTGGAGAAGTGTATCCTATATTATATATCAACCCTATTGGTGAAGTCTACCCTATTTTATATATCAACCCTATTGGAGAAGTCTACCCTATTTTATATATCAACCCTATTGGTGAAGTCTATCCTATTTTCTATATCAACCCTATTGGTGAAGTCTATCCTATTTTATATATCAACCCTATTGGAGAAGTGTATCCTATATTATATATCAACCCTATTGGTGAAGTCTATCCTATTTTATATATCAACCCTATTGGTGAAGTGTACCCTATTTTATATATCAACCCTATTGGTGAAGTGTATCCTATTTTATATATCAACCCTATTGGTGAAGTCTATCCTATTTTATATATCAACCCTATTGGTGAAGTCTATCCTATTTTATATATCAACCCTATTGGTGAAGTGTACCCTATTTTATATATCAACCCTATTGGTGAAGTGTATCCTATTTTATATATCAACCCTATTGGTGAAGTCTACCCTATTTTATATATCAACCCTATTGGTGAAGTCTACCCTATTTTATATATCAACCCTATTGGTGAAGTCTACCCTATTTTATATATCAACCCTATTGGTGAAGTGTATCCTATCTTATATATCAACCCTATTGGTGAACTGTACCCTGTTGGCTATGTGAGTTCTATCGGTGACGTGTACCCTGTTAGCTATGTGAATTCTATCGGTGACGTGTACCCTGTTGGCTATGTGAATTCTATCGGTGACGTGTACCCTGTGAGCTCTGTGAATTCTATCGGTGACGTGTACCCTGTTAGCTATGTGAATTCTATCGGTGACGTGTACCCTGTTAGCTATGTGAGTTCTATCGGTGACGTGTACCCTGTTGGCTATGTGAATTCTATCGGTGACGTGTACCCTGTTAGCTATGTGAATTCTATCGGTGACGTGTACCCTGTTAGCTATGTGAGTTCTATCGGTGACGTGTACCCTGTTAGCTCTGTGAGTTCTATCGGTGACGTGTACCCTGTTAGCTATGTGAGTTCTATCGGTGACGTGTACCCTGTTAGCTCTGTGAATTCTATCGGTGACGTGTACCCTGTTGGCTATGTGAATTCTATCGGTGACGTGTACCCTGTTAGCTATGTGAATTCTATCGGTGACGTGTACCCTGTTAGCTATGTGAATTCTATCGGTGACGTGTACCCTGTTAGCTATGTGAATTCTATCGGTGACGTGTACCCTGTTAGCTATGTGAATTCTATCGGTGACGTGTACCCTGTTAGCTATGTGAATTCTATCGGTGACGTGTACCCTGTTAGCTATGTGAATTCTATCGGTGACGTGTACCCTGTTAGCTATGTGAATTCTATCGGTGACGTGTACCCTGTTAGCTATGTGAATTCTATCGGTGACGTGTACCCTGTTAGCTATGTGAATTCTATCGGTGACGTGTACCCTGTTAGCTCTGTGAGTTCTATCGGTGACGTGTACCCTGTTAGCTATGTGAGTTCTATCGGTGACGTGTACCCTGTTAGCTCTGTGAATTCTATCGGTGACGTGTACCCTGTGAGCTCTGTGAATTCTATCGGTGACGTGTACCCTGTTAGCTACGTGAGTTCTATCGGTGACGTGTACCCTGTTAGCTCTGTGAGTTCTATCGGTGACGTGTACCCTGTTAGCTATGTGAGTTCTATCGGTGACGTGTACCCTGTTAGCTATGTGAATTCTATCGGTGACGTGTACCCTGTTAGCTATGTGAATTCTATCGGTGACGTGTACCCTGTTAGCTATGTGAATTCTATCGGTGACGTGTACCCTGTTAGCTATGTGAATTCTATCGGTGACGTGTACCCTGTTAGCTATGTGAATTCTATCGGTGACGTGTACCCTGTTAGCTATGTGAATTCTATCGGTGACGTGTACCCTGTTAGCTATGTGAATTCTATCGGTGACGTGTACCATGGTAGCTATGTGAATTCTATCGGTGACGTGTACCATGGTAGCTACACTAGTTGCATCGACAATGTTCAATTCAGGGGGGGTCTTTGCGTTCGTCTTTGCTTTTGTTGGCCTCGGGGCTGGGCGGGCGGGCCCTGGTGGCGGGTCGAGGGGGGCCGGTGACGGCGCCCCTGGCCGAACGGCCAGCCCTTAAGCCAAGCCCCAAACCCTTAACCCGCACCCGAGAC
>CP140192.1:272500-275000 GCA_037349495.1 Lotmaria passim
ATCAACCCTATTGGTGAAGTCTACCCTATTTTATATATCAACCCTATTGGTGAAGTCTACCCTATTTTATATATCAACCCTATTGGTGAAGTGTATCCTATTTTATATATCAACCCTATTGGTGAAGTCTATCCTATTTTATATATCAACCCTATTGGTGAAGTCTACCCTATTTTATATATCAACCCTATTGGTGAAGTCTATCCTATTTTATATATCAACCCTATTGGTGAAGTCTATCCTATTTTATATATCAACCCTATTGGTGAAGTCTATCCTATTTTATATATCAACCCTATTGGTGAAGTGTATCCTATATTATATATCAACCCTATTGGTGAAGTGTATCCTATTTTATATATCAACCCTATTGGTGAAGTCTATCCTATTTTATATATCAACCCTATTGGTGAAGTGTATCCTATTTTATATATCAACCCTATTGGTGAAGTCTACCCTATTTTATATATCAACCCTATTGGTGAAGTGTATCCTATATTATATATCAACCCTATTGGAGAAGTCTATCCTATTTTATATATCAACCCTATTGGTGAAGTCTATCCTATTTTATATATCAACCCTATTGGTGAAGTGTATCCTATTTTATATATCAACCCTATTGGTGAAGTGTATCCTATATTATATATCAACCCTATTGGTGAAGTGTATCCTATTTTATATATCAACCCTATTGGTGAAGTGTATCCTATATTATATATCAACCCTATTGGTGAAGTGTATCCTATTTTATATATCAACCCTATTGGTGAAGTCTATCCTATTTTATATATCAACCCTATTGGTGAAGTGTATCCTATTTTATATATCAACCCTATTGGTGAAGTGTATCCTATTTTATATATCAACCCTATTGGTGAAGTGTATCCTATTTTATATATCAACCCTATTGGTGAAGTCTATCCTATTTTATATATCAACCCTATTGGTGAAGTGTATCCTATTTTATATATCAACCCTATTGGTGAAGTGTATCCTATATTATATATCAACCCTATTGGTGAAGTGTATCCTATTTTATATATCAACCCTATTGGTGAAGTCTATCCTATTTTATATATCAACCCTATTGGTGAAGTGTATCCTATTTTATATATCAACCCTATTGGTGAAGTGTATCCTATTTTATATATCAACCCTATTGGTGAAGTCTATCCTATTTTATATATCAACCCTATTGGTGAAGTGTATCCTATTTTATATATCAACCCTATTGGTGAAGTGTATCCTATATTATATATCAACCCTATTGGAGAAGTCTATCCTATTTTATATATCAACCTTATTGGTGAAGTCTATCCTATTTTATATATCAACCCTATTGGTGAAGTCTATCCTATTTTCTATATCAACCCTATTGGTGAAGTCTATCCTATTTTATATATCAACCCTATTGGAGAAGTGTATCCTATATTATATATCAACCCTATTGGTGAAGTGTATCCTATTTTATATATCAACCCTATTGGTGAAGTGTATCCTATCTTATATATCAACCCTATTGGTGAACTGTACCCTGTTAGCTATGTGAATTCTATCGGTGACGTGTACCCTGTTGGCTATGTGAATTCTATCGGTGACGTGTACCCTGTTAGCTATGTGAGTTCTATCGGTGACGTGTACCCTGTTAGCTATGTGAATTCTATCGGTGACGTGTACCCTGTTAGCTCTGTGAGTTCTATCGGTGACGTGTACCCTGTGAGCTCTGTGAATTCTATCGGTGACGTGTACCCTGTTAGCTATGTGAATTCTATCGGTGACGTGTACCCTGTTAGCTATGTGAGTTCTATCGGTGACGTGTACCCTGTTGGCTATGTGAATTCTATCGGTGACGTGTACCCTGTTAGCTATGTGAATTCTATCGGTGACGTGTACCCTGTTAGCTATGTGAGTTCTATCGGTGACGTGTACCCTGTTAGCTCTGTGAGTTCTATCGGTGACGTGTACCCTGTTAGCTATGTGAGTTCTATCGGTGACGTGTACCCTGTTAGCTCTGTGAATTCTATCGGTGACGTGTACCCTGTTGGCTATGTGAATTCTATCGGTGACGTGTACCCTGTTAGCTATGTGAATTCTATCGGTGACGTGTACCCTGTTAGCTACGTGAGTTCTATCGGTGACGTGTACCCTGTTAGCTATGTGAGTTCTATCGGTGACGTGTACCCTGTTAGCTATGTGAATTCTATCGGTGACGTGTACCCTGTTAGCTATGTGAATTCTATCGGTGACGTGTACCCTGTTAGCTATGTGAATTCTATCGGTGACGTGTACCCTGTTAGCTATGTGAATTCTATCGGTGACGTGTACCCTGTTAGCTATGTGAATTCTATCGGTGACGTGTACCCTGTTAGCTATGTGAATTCTATCGGTGACGTGTACCCTGTTAGCTCTGTGAGTTCTATCGGTGACGTGTACCCTGTTAGCTATGTGAGTTCTATCGGTGACGTGTACCCTGTTAGCTCTGTGAATTCTATCGGTG
>CP140192.1:300000-302500 GCA_037349495.1 Lotmaria passim
TGAAGTCTATCCTATTTTCTATATCAACCCTATTGGTGAAGTCTATCCTATTTTATATATCAACCCTATTGGAGAAGTGTATCCTATATTATATATCAACCCTATTGGTGAAGTGTATCCTATTTTATATATCAACCCTATTGGTGAAGTCTATCCTATTTTATATATCAACCCTATTGGTGAAGTGTATCCTATTTTATATATCAACCCTATTGGTGAAGTCTATCCTATTTTATATATCAACCCTATTGGTGAAGTGTACCCTATTTTATATATCAACCCTATTGGTGAAGTGTATCCTATTTTATATATCAACCCTATTGGTGAAGTCTATCCTATTTTATATATCAACCCTATTGGTGAAGTCTATCCTATTTTATATATCAACCCTATTGGTGAAGTGTACCCTATTTTATATATCAACCCTATTGGTGAAGTGTATCCTATTTTATATATCAACCCTATTGGTGAAGTCTACCCTATTTTATATATCAACCCTATTGGTGAAGTCTACCCTATTTTATATATCAACCCTATTGGTGAAGTCTACCCTATTTTATATATCAACCCTATTGGTGAAGTGTATCCTATCTTATATATCAACCCTATTGGTGAACTGTACCCTGTTGGCTATGTGAGTTCTATCGGTGACGTGTACCCTGTTAGCTATGTGAATTCTATCGGTGACGTGTACCCTGTTGGCTATGTGAATTCTATCGGTGACGTGTACCCTGTTAGCTATGTGAGTTCTATCGGTGACGTGTACCCTGTTAGCTATGTGAATTCTATCGGTGACGTGTACCCTGTTAGCTCTGTGAGTTCTATCGGTGACGTGTACCCTGTGAGCTCTGTGAATTCTATCGGTGACGTGTACCCTGTTAGCTATGTGAATTCTATCGGTGACGTGTACCCTGTTAGCTATGTGAGTTCTATCGGTGACGTGTACCCTGTTGGCTATGTGAATTCTATCGGTGACGTGTACCCTGTTAGCTATGTGAATTCTATCGGTGACGTGTACCCTGTTAGCTATGTGAGTTCTATCGGTGACGTGTACCCTGTTAGCTATGTGAATTCTATCGGTGACGTGTACCCTGTTAGCTCTGTGAGTTCTATCGGTGACGTGTACCCTGTTAGCTATGTGAGTTCTATCGGTGACGTGTACCCTGTTAGCTACGTGAGTTCTATCGGTGACGTGTACCCTGTTAGCTATGTGAGTTCTATCGGTGACGTGTACCCTGTTAGCTATGTGAATTCTATCGGTGACGTGTACCCTGTTAGCTATGTGAATTCTATCGGTGACGTGTACCCTGTTAGCTATGTGAATTCTATCGGTGACGTGTACCCTGTTAGCTATGTGAATTCTATCGGTGACGTGTACCCTGTTAGCTATGTGAATTCTATCGGTGACGTGTACCCTGTTAGCTCTGTGAGTTCTATCGGTGACGTGTACCCTGTTAGCTATGTGAGTTCTATCGGTGACGTGTACCCTGTTAGCTACGTGAGTTCTATCGGTGACGTGTACCCTGTTAGCTATGTGAGTTCTATCGGTGACGTGTACCCTGTTAGCTATGTGAATTCTATCGGTGACGTGTACCCTGTTAGCTATGTGAATTCTATCGGTGACGTGTACCCTGTTAGCTATGTGAATTCTATCGGTGACGTGTACCCTGTTAGCTATGTGAATTCTATCGGTGACGTGTACCCTGTTAGCTATGTGAATTCTATCGGTGACGTGTACCCTGTTAGCTCTGTGAGTTCTATCGGTGACGTGTACCCTGTTAGCTATGTGAGTTCTATCGGTGACGTGTACCCTGTTAGCTCTGTGAATTCTATCGGTGACGTGTACCCTGTGAGCTCTGTGAATTCTATCGGTGACGTGTACCCTGTTAGCTACGTGAGTTCTATCGGTGACGTGTACCCTGTTAGCTCTGTGAGTTCTATCGGTGACGTGTACCCTGTTAGCTATGTGAGTTCTATCGGTGACGTGTACCCTGTTAGCTATGTGAATTCTATCGGTGACGTGTACCCTGTTAGCTATGTGAATTCTATCGGTGACGTGTACCCTGTTAGCTATGTGAATTCTATCGGTGACGTGTACCCTGTTAGCTATGTGAATTCTATCGGTGACGTGTACCCTGTTAGCTATGTGAATTCTATCGGTGACGTGTACCCTGTTAGCTATGTGAATTCTATCGGTGACGTGTACCCTGTTAGCTATGTGAATTCTATCGGTGACGTGTACCATGGTAGCTATGTGAATTCTATCGGTGACGTGTACCATGGTAGCTACACTAGTTGCATCGACAATGTTCAATTCAGGGGGGGTCTTTGCGTTCGTCTTTGCTTTT
Organism: Lotmaria passim; assembly: GCA_037349495.1. Lineage (NCBI taxonomy): Eukaryota > Euglenozoa > Kinetoplastea > Trypanosomatida > Trypanosomatidae > Lotmaria > Lotmaria passim. The sequence continues at coordinate 302,349 of CP140192.1, forward strand.
GTTGGCCTCGGGGCTGGGCGGGCGGGCCCTGGTGGCGGGTCGAGGGGGGCCGGTGACGGCGCCCCTGGCCGAACGGCCAGCCCTTAAGCCAAGCCCCAAACCCTTAACCCGCACCCGAGACCACGGCATGGCGCCTCCCACCAGCCCCAACC
>CP140192.1:312500-315000 GCA_037349495.1 Lotmaria passim
TATATATCAACCCTATTGGTGAAGTCTACCCTATTTTATATATCAACCCTATTGGTGAAGTCTACCCTATTTTATATATCAACCCTATTGGTGAAGTCTATCCTATTTTATATATCAACCCTATTGGTGAAGTCTATCCTATTTTATATATCAACCCTATTGGTGAAGTCTATCCTATTTTATATATCAACCCTATTGGTGAAGTGTATCCTATATTATATATCAACCCTATTGGTGAAGTGTATCCTATTTTATATATCAACCCTATTGGTGAAGTCTATCCTATTTTATATATCAACCCTATTGGTGAAGTGTATCCTATTTTATATATCAACCCTATTGGTGAAGTCTACCCTATTTTATATATCAACCCTATTGGTGAAGTGTATCCTATATTATATATCAACCCTATTGGAGAAGTCTATCCTATTTTATATATCAACCCTATTGGTGAAGTCTATCCTATTTTATATATCAACCCTATTGGTGAAGTGTATCCTATTTTATATATCAACCCTATTGGTGAAGTGTATCCTATATTATATATCAACCCTATTGGTGAAGTGTATCCTATTTTATATATCAACCCTATTGGTGAAGTGTATCCTATATTATATATCAACCCTATTGGTGAAGTGTATCCTATTTTATATATCAACCCTATTGGTGAAGTCTATCCTATTTTATATATCAACCCTATTGGTGAAGTGTATCCTATTTTATATATCAACCCTATTGGTGAAGTGTATCCTATTTTATATATCAACCCTATTGGTGAAGTGTATCCTATTTTATATATCAACCCTATTGGTGAAGTCTATCCTATTTTATATATCAACCCTATTGGTGAAGTGTATCCTATTTTATATATCAACCCTATTGGTGAAGTCTATCCTATTTTATATATCAACCCTATTGGTGAAGTCTATCCTATTTTATATATCAACCCTATTGGTGAAGTCTATCCTATTTTATATATCAACCCTATTGGTGAAGTCTATCCTATTTTATATATCAACCCTATTGGTGAAGTGTATCCTATATTATATATCAACCCTATTGGTGAAGTGTATCCTATTTTATATATCAACCCTATTGGTGAAGTCTATCCTATTTTATATATCAACCCTATTGGTGAAGTGTATCCTATTTTATATATCAACCCTATTGGTGAAGTGTATCCTATATTATATATCAACCCTATTGGTGAAGTGTATCCTATTTTATATATCAACCCTATTGGTGAAGTCTATCCTATTTTATATATCAACCCTATTGGTGAAGTGTATCCTATTTTATATATCAACCCTATTGGTGAAGTGTATCCTATTTTATATATCAACCCTATTGGTGAAGTCTATCCTATTTTATATATCAACCCTATTGGTGAAGTGTATCCTATTTTATATATCAACCCTATTGGTGAAGTGTATCCTATATTATATATCAACCCTATTGGAGAAGTCTATCCTATTTTATATATCAACCTTATTGGTGAAGTCTATCCTATTTTATATATCAACCCTATTGGTGAAGTCTATCCTATTTTCTATATCAACCCTATTGGTGAAGTCTATCCTATTTTATATATCAACCCTATTGGAGAAGTGTATCCTATATTATATATCAACCCTATTGGTGAAGTGTATCCTATTTTATATATCAACCCTATTGGTGAAGTGTATCCTATCTTATATATCAACCCTATTGGTGAACTGTACCCTGTTAGCTATGTGAATTCTATCGGTGACGTGTACCCTGTTGGCTATGTGAATTCTATCGGTGACGTGTACCCTGTTAGCTATGTGAGTTCTATCGGTGACGTGTACCCTGTTAGCTATGTGAATTCTATCGGTGACGTGTACCCTGTTAGCTCTGTGAGTTCTATCGGTGACGTGTACCCTGTGAGCTCTGTGAATTCTATCGGTGACGTGTACCCTGTTAGCTATGTGAATTCTATCGGTGACGTGTACCCTGTTAGCTATGTGAGTTCTATCGGTGACGTGTACCCTGTTGGCTATGTGAATTCTATCGGTGACGTGTACCCTGTTAGCTATGTGAATTCTATCGGTGACGTGTACCCTGTTAGCTATGTGAGTTCTATCGGTGACGTGTACCCTGTTAGCTCTGTGAGTTCTATCGGTGACGTGTACCCTGTTAGCTATGTGAGTTCTATCGGTGACGTGTACCCTGTTAGCTCTGTGAATTCTATCGGTGACGTGTACCCTGTTGGCTATGTGAATTCTATCGGTGACGTGTACCCTGTTAGCTATGTGAATTCTATCGGTGACGTGTACCCTGTTAGCTACGTGAGTTCTATCGGTGACGTGTACCCTGTTAGCTATGTGAGTTCTATCGGTGACGTGTACCCTGTTAGCTATGTGAATTCTATCGGTGACGTGTACCCTGTTAGCTATGTGAATTCTATCGGTGACGTGTACCCTGTTAGCTATGTGAATTCTATCGGTGACGTGTACCCTGTTAGCTATGTGAATTCTAT
>CP140192.1:340000-342500 GCA_037349495.1 Lotmaria passim
TTGGTGAAGTGTATCCTATTTTATATATCAACCCTATTGGTGAAGTCTATCCTATTTTATATATCAACCCTATTGGTGAAGTCTATCCTATTTTATATATCAACCCTATTGGTGAAGTCTATCCTATTTTCTATATCAACCCTATTGGTGAAGTCTATCCTATTTTATATATCAACCCTATTGGAGAAGTGTATCCTATATTATATATCAACCCTATTGGTGAAGTCTACCCTATTTTATATATCAACCCTATTGGAGAAGTCTACCCTATTTTATATATCAACCCTATTGGTGAAGTCTACCCTATTTTATATATCAACCCTATTGGAGAAGTCTACCCTATTTTATATATCAACCCTATTGGTGAAGTCTATCCTATTTTCTATATCAACCCTATTGGTGAAGTCTATCCTATTTTATATATCAACCCTATTGGAGAAGTGTATCCTATATTATATATCAACCCTATTGGTGAAGTGTATCCTATTTTATATATCAACCCTATTGGTGAAGTCTATCCTATTTTATATATCAACCCTATTGGTGAAGTGTATCCTATTTTATATATCAACCCTATTGGTGAAGTCTATCCTATTTTATATATCAACCCTATTGGTGAAGTGTACCCTATTTTATATATCAACCCTATTGGTGAAGTGTATCCTATTTTATATATCAACCCTATTGGTGAAGTCTATCCTATTTTATATATCAACCCTATTGGTGAAGTCTATCCTATTTTATATATCAACCCTATTGGTGAAGTGTACCCTATTTTATATATCAACCCTATTGGTGAAGTGTATCCTATTTTATATATCAACCCTATTGGTGAAGTCTACCCTATTTTATATATCAACCCTATTGGTGAAGTCTACCCTATTTTATATATCAACCCTATTGGTGAAGTCTACCCTATTTTATATATCAACCCTATTGGTGAAGTGTATCCTATCTTATATATCAACCCTATTGGTGAACTGTACCCTGTTGGCTATGTGAGTTCTATCGGTGACGTGTACCCTGTTAGCTATGTGAATTCTATCGGTGACGTGTACCCTGTTGGCTATGTGAATTCTATCGGTGACGTGTACCCTGTTAGCTATGTGAGTTCTATCGGTGACGTGTACCCTGTTAGCTATGTGAATTCTATCGGTGACGTGTACCCTGTTAGCTCTGTGAGTTCTATCGGTGACGTGTACCCTGTGAGCTCTGTGAATTCTATCGGTGACGTGTACCCTGTTAGCTATGTGAATTCTATCGGTGACGTGTACCCTGTTAGCTATGTGAGTTCTATCGGTGACGTGTACCCTGTTGGCTATGTGAATTCTATCGGTGACGTGTACCCTGTTAGCTATGTGAATTCTATCGGTGACGTGTACCCTGTTAGCTATGTGAGTTCTATCGGTGACGTGTACCCTGTTAGCTATGTGAATTCTATCGGTGACGTGTACCCTGTTAGCTCTGTGAGTTCTATCGGTGACGTGTACCCTGTTAGCTATGTGAGTTCTATCGGTGACGTGTACCCTGTTAGCTACGTGAGTTCTATCGGTGACGTGTACCCTGTTAGCTATGTGAGTTCTATCGGTGACGTGTACCCTGTTAGCTATGTGAATTCTATCGGTGACGTGTACCCTGTTAGCTATGTGAATTCTATCGGTGACGTGTACCCTGTTAGCTATGTGAATTCTATCGGTGACGTGTACCCTGTTAGCTATGTGAATTCTATCGGTGACGTGTACCCTGTTAGCTATGTGAATTCTATCGGTGACGTGTACCCTGTTAGCTCTGTGAGTTCTATCGGTGACGTGTACCCTGTTAGCTATGTGAGTTCTATCGGTGACGTGTACCCTGTTAGCTCTGTGAATTCTATCGGTGACGTGTACCCTGTGAGCTCTGTGAATTCTATCGGTGACGTGTACCCTGTTAGCTACGTGAGTTCTATCGGTGACGTGTACCCTGTTAGCTATGTGAGTTCTATCGGTGACGTGTACCCTGTTAGCTATGTGAATTCTATCGGTGACGTGTACCCTGTTAGCTATGTGAATTCTATCGGTGACGTGTACCCTGTTAGCTATGTGAATTCTATCGGTGACGTGTACCCTGTTAGCTATGTGAATTCTATCGGTGACGTGTACCCTGTTAGCTATGTGAATTCTATCGGTGACGTGTACCCTGTTAGCTATGTGAATTCTATCGGTGACGTGTACCCTGTTAGCTATGTGAATTCTATCGGTGACGTGTACCATGGTAGCTATGTGAATTCTATCGGTGACGTGTACCATGGTAGCTACACTAGTTGCATCGACAATGTTCAATTCAGGGGGGGTCTTTGCGTTCGTCTTTGCTTTTGTTGGCCTCGGGGCTGGGCGGGCGGGCCCTGGTGGCGGGTCGAGGGGGGCCGGTGACGGCGCCCCTGGCCGAACGGCCAGCCCTTAAGCCAAGCCCCAAACCCTTAACCCGCACCCGAGACCACGGCATGGCGCCTCCCACCAGCCCC
>CP140192.1:352500-355000 GCA_037349495.1 Lotmaria passim
TTTTATATATCAACCCTATTGGTGAAGTCTACCCTATTTTATATATCAACCCTATTGGTGAAGTGTATCCTATTTTATATATCAACCCTATTGGTGAAGTCTATCCTATTTTATATATCAACCCTATTGGTGAAGTCTACCCTATTTTATATATCAACCCTATTGGTGAAGTCTATCCTATTTTATATATCAACCCTATTGGTGAAGTCTATCCTATTTTATATATCAACCCTATTGGTGAAGTCTATCCTATTTTATATATCAACCCTATTGGTGAAGTGTATCCTATATTATATATCAACCCTATTGGTGAAGTGTATCCTATTTTATATATCAACCCTATTGGTGAAGTCTATCCTATTTTATATATCAACCCTATTGGTGAAGTGTATCCTATTTTATATATCAACCCTATTGGTGAAGTCTACCCTATTTTATATATCAACCCTATTGGTGAAGTGTATCCTATATTATATATCAACCCTATTGGAGAAGTCTATCCTATTTTATATATCAACCCTATTGGTGAAGTCTATCCTATTTTATATATCAACCCTATTGGTGAAGTGTATCCTATTTTATATATCAACCCTATTGGTGAAGTGTATCCTATATTATATATCAACCCTATTGGTGAAGTGTATCCTATTTTATATATCAACCCTATTGGTGAAGTGTATCCTATATTATATATCAACCCTATTGGTGAAGTGTATCCTATTTTATATATCAACCCTATTGGTGAAGTCTATCCTATTTTATATATCAACCCTATTGGTGAAGTGTATCCTATTTTATATATCAACCCTATTGGTGAAGTGTATCCTATTTTATATATCAACCCTATTGGTGAAGTGTATCCTATTTTATATATCAACCCTATTGGTGAAGTCTATCCTATTTTATATATCAACCCTATTGGTGAAGTGTATCCTATTTTATATATCAACCCTATTGGTGAAGTCTATCCTATTTTATATATCAACCCTATTGGTGAAGTCTATCCTATTTTATATATCAACCCTATTGGTGAAGTCTATCCTATTTTATATATCAACCCTATTGGTGAAGTCTATCCTATTTTATATATCAACCCTATTGGTGAAGTGTATCCTATATTATATATCAACCCTATTGGTGAAGTGTATCCTATTTTATATATCAACCCTATTGGTGAAGTCTATCCTATTTTATATATCAACCCTATTGGTGAAGTGTATCCTATTTTATATATCAACCCTATTGGTGAAGTGTATCCTATATTATATATCAACCCTATTGGTGAAGTGTATCCTATTTTATATATCAACCCTATTGGTGAAGTCTATCCTATTTTATATATCAACCCTATTGGTGAAGTGTATCCTATTTTATATATCAACCCTATTGGTGAAGTGTATCCTATTTTATATATCAACCCTATTGGTGAAGTCTATCCTATTTTATATATCAACCCTATTGGTGAAGTGTATCCTATTTTATATATCAACCCTATTGGTGAAGTGTATCCTATATTATATATCAACCCTATTGGAGAAGTCTATCCTATTTTATATATCAACCTTATTGGTGAAGTCTATCCTATTTTATATATCAACCCTATTGGTGAAGTCTATCCTATTTTCTATATCAACCCTATTGGTGAAGTCTATCCTATTTTATATATCAACCCTATTGGAGAAGTGTATCCTATATTATATATCAACCCTATTGGTGAAGTGTATCCTATTTTATATATCAACCCTATTGGTGAAGTGTATCCTATCTTATATATCAACCCTATTGGTGAACTGTACCCTGTTAGCTATGTGAATTCTATCGGTGACGTGTACCCTGTTGGCTATGTGAATTCTATCGGTGACGTGTACCCTGTTAGCTATGTGAGTTCTATCGGTGACGTGTACCCTGTTAGCTATGTGAATTCTATCGGTGACGTGTACCCTGTTAGCTCTGTGAGTTCTATCGGTGACGTGTACCCTGTGAGCTCTGTGAATTCTATCGGTGACGTGTACCCTGTTAGCTATGTGAATTCTATCGGTGACGTGTACCCTGTTAGCTATGTGAGTTCTATCGGTGACGTGTACCCTGTTGGCTATGTGAATTCTATCGGTGACGTGTACCCTGTTAGCTATGTGAATTCTATCGGTGACGTGTACCCTGTTAGCTATGTGAGTTCTATCGGTGACGTGTACCCTGTTAGCTCTGTGAGTTCTATCGGTGACGTGTACCCTGTTAGCTATGTGAGTTCTATCGGTGACGTGTACCCTGTTAGCTCTGTGAATTCTATCGGTGACGTGTACCCTGTTGGCTATGTGAATTCTATCGGTGACGTGTACCCTGTTAGCTATGTGAATTCTATCGGTGACGTGTACCCTGTTAGCTACGTGAGTTCTATCGGTGACGTGTACCCTGTTAGCTATGTGAGTTCTATCGGTGACGTGTACCCTGTTAGCTATGTGAATTCTATCGGTGACGTGTACCCTGTTAGCTATGTGAATTC
>CP140192.1:380000-382500 GCA_037349495.1 Lotmaria passim
AAGTGTATCCTATTTTATATATCAACCCTATTGGTGAAGTCTATCCTATTTTATATATCAACCCTATTGGTGAAGTGTATCCTATTTTATATATCAACCCTATTGGTGAAGTCTATCCTATTTTATATATCAACCCTATTGGTGAAGTCTATCCTATTTTATATATCAACCCTATTGGTGAAGTCTATCCTATTTTATATATCAACCCTATTGGTGAAGTGTATCCTATTTTATATATCAACCCTATTGGAGAAGTCTATCCTATTTTATATATCAACCCTATTGGTGAAGTCTATCCTATTTTCTATATCAACCCTATTGGTGAAGTGTATCCTATATTATATATCAACCCTATTGGTGAAGTGTATCCTATTTTATATATCAACCCTATTGGAGAAGTCTACCCTATTTTATATATCAACCCTATTGGTGAAGTGTACCCTATTTTATATATCAACCCTATTGGTGAAGTGTATCCTATTTTATATATCAACCCTATTGGTGAAGTCTACCCTATTTTATATATCAACCCTATTGGTGAAGTCTACCCTATTTTATATATCAACCCTATTGGTGAAGTCTACCCTATTTTATATATCAACCCTATTGGTGAAGTGTATCCTATCTTATATATCAACCCTATTGGTGAAGTGTATCCTATATTATATATCAACCCTATTGGTGAAGTCTATCCTATTTTATATATCAACCCTATTGGTGAAGTCTATCCTATTTTATATATCAACCCTATTGGTGAAGTCTATCCTATTTTATATATCAACCCTATTGGTGAAGTGTATCCTATTTTATATACCAACCCTATTGGTGAAGTCTATCCTATTTTATATATCAACCCTATTGGAGAAGTCTACCCTATTTTATATATCAACCCTATTGGTGAAGTCTACCCTATTTTATATATCAACCCTATTGGTGAAGTCTACCCTATTTTATATATCAACCCTATTGGTGAAGTGTATCCTATATTATATATCAACCCTATTGGTGAAGTGTATCCTATTTTATATATCAACCCTATTGGTGAAGTGTATCCTATTTTATATATCAACCCTATTGGTGAAGTCTATCCTATTTTATATATCAACCCTATTGGTGAAGTGTATCCTATTTTATATATCAACCCTATTGGTGAAGTCTATCCTATTTTATATATCAACCCTATTGGTGAAGTCTATCCTATTTTATATATCAACCCTATTGGTGAAGTCTATCCTATTTTATATATCAACCCTATTGGTGAAGTCTATCCTATTTTATATATCAACCCTATTGGTGAAGTGTATCCTATATTATATATCAACCCTATTGGTGAAGTGTATCCTATTTTATATATCAACCCTATTGGTGAAGTCTATCCTATTTTATATATCAACCCTATTGGTGAAGTGTATCCTATTTTATATATCAACCCTATTGGTGAAGTGTATCCTATATTATATATCAACCCTATTGGTGAAGTGTATCCTATTTTATATATCAACCCTATTGGTGAAGTCTATCCTATTTTATATATCAACCCTATTGGTGAAGTGTATCCTATTTTATATATCAACCCTATTGGTGAAGTGTATCCTATTTTATATATCAACCCTATTGGTGAAGTCTATCCTATTTTATATATCAACCCTATTGGTGAAGTGTATCCTATTTTATATATCAACCCTATTGGTGAAGTGTATCCTATATTATATATCAACCCTATTGGAGAAGTCTATCCTATTTTATATATCAACCTTATTGGTGAAGTCTATCCTATTTTATATATCAACCCTATTGGTGAAGTCTATCCTATTTTCTATATCAACCCTATTGGTGAAGTCTATCCTATTTTATATATCAACCCTATTGGAGAAGTGTATCCTATATTATATATCAACCCTATTGGTGAAGTGTATCCTATTTTATATATCAACCCTATTGGTGAAGTGTATCCTATCTTATATATCAACCCTATTGGTGAACTGTACCCTGTTGGCTATGTGAGTTCTATCGGTGACGTGTACCCTGTTAGCTATGTGAATTCTATCGGTGACGTGTACCCTGTTGGCTATGTGAATTCTATCGGTGACGTGTACCCTGTTAGCTATGTGAGTTCTATCGGTGACGTGTACCCTGTTAGCTATGTGAATTCTATCGGTGACGTGTACCCTGTTAGCTCTGTGAGTTCTATCGGTGACGTGTACCCTGTGAGCTCTGTGAATTCTATCGGTGACGTGTACCCTGTTAGCTATGTGAATTCTATCGGTGACGTGTACCCTGTTAGCTATGTGAGTTCTATCGGTGACGTGTACCCTGTTGGCTATGTGAATTCTATCGGTGACGTGTACCCTGTTAGCTATGTGAATTCTATCGGTGACGTGTACCCTGTTAGCTATGTGAGTTCTATCGGTGACGTGTACCCTGTTAGCTCTGTGAATTCTATCGGTGACGTGTACCCTGTTGGCTATGTGAATTCTATCGGTGACGTGTACCCTGTTAG
>CP140192.1:407500-417500 GCA_037349495.1 Lotmaria passim
TATCAACCCTATTGGTGAAGTCTACCCTATTTTATATATCAACCCTATTGGTGAAGTCTATCCTATTTTATATATCAACCCTATTGGTGAAGTGTACCCTATTTTATATATCAACCCTATTGGTGAAGTGTATCCTATTTTATATATCAACCCTATTGGTGAAGTCTACCCTATTTTATATATCAACCCTATTGGTGAAGTGTATCCTATTTTATATATCAACCCTATTGGTGAAGTCTATCCTATTTTATATATCAACCCTATTGGTGAAGTGTATCCTATTTTATATATCAACCCTATTGGTGAAGTGTACCCTATTTTATATATCAACCCTATTGGTGAAGTGTATCCTATTTTATATATCAACCCTATTGGTGAAGTCTACCCTATTTTATATATCAACCCTATTGGTGAAGTGTATCCTATTTTATATATCAACCCTATTGGTGAAGTCTATCCTATTTTATATATCAACCCTATTGGTGAAGTGTACCCTATTTTATATATCAACCCTATTGGTGAAGTGTATCCTATTTTATATATCAACCCTATTGGTGAAGTCTACCCTATTTTATATATCAACCCTATTGGTGAAGTGTATCCTATTTTATATATCAACCCTATTGGTGAAGTGTACCCTATTTTATATATCAACCCTATTGGTGAAGTCTATCCTATTTTATATATCAACCCTATTGGTGAAGTCTATCCTATTTTATATATCAACCCTATTGGTGAAGTGTATCCTATTTTATATATCAACCCTATTGGTGAAGTCTACCCTATTTTATATATCAACCCTATTGGTGAAGTGTATCCTATTTTATATATCAACCCTATTGGTGAAGTCTATCCTATTTTATATATCAACCCTATTGGTGAAGTCTATCCTATTTTATATATCAACCCTATTGGTGAAGTGTATCCTATTTTATATATCAACCCTATTGGTGAAGTCTACCCTATTTTATATATCAACCCTATTGGTGAAGTGTACCCTATTTTATATATCAACCCTATTGGTGAAGTCTATCCTATTTTATATATCAACCCTATTGGTGAAGTGTATCCTATTTTATATATCAACCCTATTGGTGAAGTCTATCCTATTTTATATATCAACCCTATTGGAGAAGTCTATCCTATTTTATATATCAACCCTATTGGTGAAGTGTATCCTATTTTATATATCAACCCTATTGGTGAAGTCTATCCTATTTTATATATCAACCCTATTGGTGAAGTCTATCCTATTTTATATATCAACCCTATTGGTGAAGTCTATCCTATTTTATATATCAACCCTATTGGTGAAGTCTATCCTATTTTATATATCAACCCTATTGGTGAAGTCTATCCTATTTTATATATCAACCCTATTGGTGAAGTCTATCCTATTTTATATATCAACCCTATTGGTGAAGTGTACCCTATTTTATATATCAACCCTATTGGTGAAGTGTATCCTATTTTATATATCAACCCTATTGGTGAAGTCTATCCTATTTTATATATCAACCCTATTGGTGAAGTCTACCCTATTTTATATATCAACCCTATTGGAGAAGTCTATCCTATTTTATATATCAACCCTATTGGTGAAGTGTATCCTATTTTATATATCAACCCTATTGGTGAAGTGTATCCTATTTTATATATCAACCCTATTGGTGAAGTGTACCCTATTTTATATATCAACCCTATTGGTGAAGTCTATCCTATTTTATATATCAACCCTATTGGTGAAGTCTATCCTATTTTATATATCAACCCTATTGGTGAAGTCTATCCTATTTTATATATCAACCCTATTGGTGAAGTCTATCCTATTTTATATATCAACCCTATTGGTGAAGTCTATCCTATTTTATATATCAACCCTATTGGTGAAGTCTATCCTATTTTATATATCAACCCTATTGGTGAAGTGTACCCTATTTTATATATCAACCCTATTGGTGAAGTCTATCCTATTTTATATATCAACCCTATTGGTGAAGTCTATCCTATTTTATATATCAACCCTATTGGTGAAGTCTATCCTATTTTATATATCAACCCTATTGGTGAAGTCTACCCTATTTTATATATCAACCCTATTGGTGAAGTGTATCCTATTTTATATATCAACCCTATTGGTGAAGTGTATCCTATTTTATATATCAACCCTATTGGTGAAGTGTATCCTATTTTATATATCAACCCTATTGGTGAAGTCTACCCTATTTTATATATCAACCCTATTGGTGAAGTGTATCCTATTTTATATATCAACCCTATTGGTGAAGTCTACCCTATTTTATATATCAACCCTATTGGTGAAGTCTATCCTATTTTATATATCAACCCTATTGGTGAAGTGTACCCTATTTTATATATCAACCCTATTGGTGAAGTGTATCCTATTTTATATATCAACCCTATTGGTGAAGTCTACCCTATTTTATATATCAACCCTATTGGTGAAGTGTATCCTATTTTATATATCAACCCTATTGGTGAAGTCTATCCTATTTTATATATCAACCCTATTGGTGAAGTGTATCCTATTTTATATATCAACCCTATTGGTGAAGTGTACCCTATTTTATATATCAACCCTATTGGTGAAGTGTATCCTATTTTATATATCAACCCTATTGGTGAAGTCTATCCTATTTTATATATCAACCCTATTGGTGAAGTGTATCCTATTTTATATATCAACCCTATTGGAGAAGTCTATCCTATTTTATATATCAACCCTATTGGTGAAGTCTATCCTATTTTATATATCAATCCTATTGGTGAAGTCTATCCTATTTTATATATCAACCCTATTGGTGAAGTCTACCCTATTTTATATATCAACCCTATTGGTGAAGTGTATCCTATATTATATATCAACCCTATTGGTGAAGTCTATCCTATTTTATATATCAACCCTATTGGTGAAGTGTATCCTATTTTATATATCAACCCTATTGGTGAAGTGTATCCTATTTTATATATCAACCCTATTGGTGAAGTCTACCCTATTTTATATATCAACCCTATTGGTGAAGTGTATCCTATTTTATATATCAACCCTATTGGTGAAGTCTATCCTATTTTATATATCAACCCTATTGGTGAAGTCTACCCTATTTTATATATCAACCCTATTGGTGAAGTGTACCCTATTTTATATATCAACCCTATTGGTGAAGTGTATCCTATTTTATATATCAACCCTATTGGTGAAGTGTATCCTATTTTATATATCAACCCTATTGGTGAAGTCTACCCTATTTTATATATCAACCCTATTGGTGAAGTGTATCCTATTTTATATATCAACCCTATTGGTGAAGTGTACCCTATTTTATATATCAACCCTATTGGTGAAGTCTATCCTATTTTATATATCAACCCTATTGGTGAAGTGTATCCTATTTTATATATCAACCCTATTGGTGAAGTCTACCCTATTTTATATATCAACCCTATTGGTGAAGTGTATCCTATTTTATATATCAACCCTATTGGTGAAGTCTATCCTATTTTATATATCAACCCTATTGGTGAAGTGTATCCTATTTTATATATCAACCCTATTGGTGAAGTCTATCCTATTTTATATATCAACCCTATTGGTGAAGTGTACCCTATTTTATATATCAACCCTATTGGTGAAGTGTATCCTATTTTATATATCAACCCTATTGGAGAAGTCTATCCTATTTTATATATCAACCCTATTGGTGAAGTGTACCCTATTTTATATATCAACCCTATTGGTGAAGTGTATCCTATTTTATATATCAACCCTATTGGTGAAGTCTATCCTATTTTATATATCAACCCTATTGGTGAAGTGTACCCTATTTTATATATCAACCCTATTGGTGAAGTGTATCCTATTTTATATATCAACCCTATTGGTGAAGTGTACCCTATTTTATATATCAACCCTATTGGTGAAGTCTATCCTATTTTATATATCAACCCTATTGGTGAAGTGTACCCTATTTTATATATCAACCCTATTGGTGAAGTGTATCCTATTTTATATATCAACCCTATTGGTGAAGTCTATCCTATTTTATATATCAACCCTATTGGTGAAGTCTACCCTATTTTATATATCAACCCTATTGGAGAAGTCTATCCTATTTTATATATCAACCCTATTGGTGAAGTGTATCCTATTTTATATATCAACCCTATTGGTGAAGTCTATCCTATTTTATATATCAACCCTATTGGTGAAGTGTATCCTATTTTACATATCAACCCTATTGGTGAAGTCTACCCTATTTTATATATCAACCCTATTGGTGAAGTGTATCCTATTTTATATATCAACCCTATTGGTGAAGTCTACCCTATTTTATATATCAACCCTATTGGTGAAGTGTATCCTATTTTATATATCAACCCTATTGGTGAAGTCTATCCTATTTTATATATCAACCCTATTGGTGAAGTCTATCCTATTTTATATATCAACCCTATTGGTGAAGTGTATCCTATTTTATATATCAACCCTATTGGTGAAGTCTACCCTATTTTATATATCAACCCTATTGGTGAAGTGTATCCTATTTTATATATCAACCCTATTGGTGAAGTCTATCCTATTTTATATATCAACCCTATTGGTGAAGTGTATCCTATTTTATATATCAACCCTATTGGTGAAGTCTACCCTATTTTATATATCAACCCTATTGGTGAAGTGTATCCTATTTTATATATCAACCCTATTGGTGAAGTCTATCCTATTTTATATATCAACCCTATTGGTGAAGTCTATCCTATTTTATATATCAACCCTATTGGTGAAGTGTATCCTATTTTATATATCAACCCTATTGGTGAAGTCTACCCTATTTTATATATCAACCCTATTGGTGAAGTGTACCCTATTTTATATATCAACCCTATTGGTGAAGTCTATCCTATTTTATATATCAACCCTATTGGTGAAGTGTATCCTATTTTATATATCAACCCTATTGGTGAAGTCTATCCTATTTTATATATCAACCCTATTGGAGAAGTCTATCCTATTTTATATATCAACCCTATTGGTGAAGTGTATCCTATTTTATATATCAACCCTATTGGTGAAGTGTATCCTATTTTATATATCAACCCTATTGGTGAAGTCTATCCTATTTTATATATCAACCCTATTGGTGAAGTCTATCCTATTTTATATATCAACCCTATTGGTGAAGTGTATCCTATTTTATATATCAACCCTATTGGTGAAGTCTATCCTATTTTATATATCAACCCTATTGGTGAAGTGTATCCTATTTTATATATCAACCCTATTGGTGAAGTCTATCCTATTTTATATATCAACCCTATTGGTGAAGTCTATCCTATTTTATATATCAACCCTATTGGTGAAGTCTATCCTATTTTATATATCAACCCTATTGGTGAAGTGTATCCTATTTTATATATCAACCCTATTGGAGAAGTCTATCCTATTTTATATATCAACCCTATTGGTGAAGTCTATCCTATTTTATATATCAACCCTATTGGTGAAGTGTATCCTATATTATATATCAACCCTATTGGTGAAGTGTATCCTATTTTATATATCAACCCTATTGGAGAAGTCTACCCTATTTTATATATCAACCCTATTGGTGAAGTGTATCCTATTTTATATATCAACCCTATTGGTGAAGTGTATCCTATTTTATATATCAACCCTATTGGAGAAGTCTATCCTATTTTATATATCAACCCTATTGGTGAAGTCTATCCTATTTTCTATATCAACCCTATTGGTGAAGTGTATCCTATATTATATATCAACCCTATTGGTGAAGTGTATCCTATTTTATATATCAACCCTATTGGAGAAGTCTACCCTATTTTATATATCAACCCTATTGGTGAAGTGTATCCTATTTTATATATCAACCCTATTGGTGAAGTGTATCCTATTTTATATATCAACCCTATTGGAGAAGTCTATCCTATTTTATATATCACCCCTATTGGTGAAGTCTATCCTATTTTCTATATCAACCCTATTGGTGAAGTGTATCCTATATTATATATCAACCCTATTGGTGAAGTCTATCCTATTTTCTATATCAACCCTATTGGTGAAGTGTATCCTATATTATATATCAACCCTATTGGTGAAGTGTATCCTATTTTATATATCAACCCTATTGGAGAAGTCTACCCTATTTTATATATCAACCCTATTGGTGAAGTCTATCCTATTTTATATATCAACCCTATTGGTGAAGTGTATCCTATTTTATATATCAACCCTATTGGAGAAGTCTATCCTATTTTATATATCAACCCTATTGGTGAAGTCTATCCTATTTTCTATATCAACCCTATTGGTGAAGTGTATCCTATATTATATATCAACCCTATTGGTGAAGTGTATCCTATTTTATATATCAACCCTATTGGTGAAGTCTATCCTATTTTATATATCAACCCTATTGGTGAAGTCTATCCTATTTTATATATCAACCCTATTGGTGAAGTCTATCCTATTTTATATATCAACCCTATTGGAGAAGTCTATCCTATTTTATATATCAACCCTATTGGTGAAGTGTATCCTATTTTATATATCAACCCTATTGGTGAAGTCTATCCTATTTTATATATCAACCCTATTGGTGAAGTCTATCCTATTTTATATATCAACCCTATTGGTGAAGTGTATCCTATTTTATATATCAACCCTATTGGTGAAGTCTATCCTATTTTATATATCAACCCTATTGGTGAAGTGTATCCTATTTTATATATCAACCCTATTGGTGAAGTCTATCCTATTTTATATATCAACCCTATTGGAGAAGTCTATCCTATTTTATATATCAACCCTATTGGTGAAGTCTATCCTATTTTCTATATCAACCCTATTGGTGAAGTGTATCCTATATTATATATCAACCCTATTGGTGAAGTGTATCCTATTTTATATATCAACCCTATTGGAGAAGTCTACCCTATTTTATATATCAACCCTATTGGTGAAGTGTATCCTATTTTATATATCAACCCTATTGGTGAAGTGTATCCTATTTTATATATCAACCCTATTGGAGAAGTCTATCCTATTTTATATATCAACCCTATTGGTGAAGTCTATCCTATTTTCTATATCAACCCTATTGGTGAAGTGTATCCTATATTATATATCAACCCTATTGGTGAAGTGTATCCTATTTTATATATCAACCCTATTGGAGAAGTCTACCCTATTTTATATATCAACCCTATTGGTGAAGTGTATCCTATTTTATATATCAACCCTATTGGTGAAGTGTATCCTATTTTATATATCAACCCTATTGGAGAAGTCTATCCTATTTTATATATCAACCCTATTGGTGAAGTCTATCCTATTTTCTATATCAACCCTATTGGTGAAGTGTATCCTATATTATATATCAACCCTATTGGTGAAGTCTATCCTATTTTCTATATCAACCCTATTGGTGAAGTGTATCCTATATTATATATCAACCCTATTGGTGAAGTGTATCCTATTTTATATATCAACCCTATTGGAGAAGTCTACCCTATTTTATATATCAACCCTATTGGTGAAGTCTATCCTATTTTATATATCAACCCTATTGGTGAAGTGTATCCTATTTTATATATCAACCCTATTGGAGAAGTCTATCCTATTTTATATATCAACCCTATTGGTGAAGTCTATCCTATTTTCTATATCAACCCTATTGGTGAAGTGTATCCTATATTATATATCAACCCTATTGGTGAAGTGTATCCTATTTTATATATCAACCCTATTGGAGAAGTCTACCCTATTTTATATATCAACCCTATTGGTGAAGTCTACCCTATTTTATATATCAACCCTATTGGTGAAGTCTACCCTATTTTATATATCAACCCTATTGGTGAAGTGTATCCTATTTTATATATCAACCCTATTGGTGAAGTCTATCCTATTTTATATATCAACCCTATTGGTGAAGTCTACCCTATTTTATATATCAACCCTATTGGTGAAGTCTATCCTATTTTATATATCAACCCTATTGGTGAAGTCTATCCTATTTTATATATCAACCCTATTGGTGAAGTCTATCCTATTTTATATATCAACCCTATTGGTGAAGTGTATCCTATATTATATATCAACCCTATTGGTGAAGTGTATCCTATTTTATATATCAACCCTATTGGTGAAGTCTATCCTATTTTATATATCAACCCTATTGGTGAAGTGTATCCTATTTTATATATCAACCCTATTGGTGAAGTGTATCCTATTTTATATATCAACCCTATTGGTGAAGTCTATCCTATTTTATATATCAACCCTATTGGTGAAGTGTATCCTATTTTATATATCAACCCTATTGGTGAAGTGTATCCTATATTATATATCAACCCTATTGGAGAAGTCTATCCTATTTTATATATCAACCTTATTGGTGAAGTCTATCCTATTTTATATATCAACCCTATTGGTGAAGTCTATCCTATTTTCTATATCAACCCTATTGGTGAAGTCTATCCTATTTTATATATCAACCCTATTGGTGAAGTGTACCCTATTTTATATATCAACCCTATTGGTGAAGTGTATCCTATTTTATATATCAACCCTATTGGTGAAGTGTATCCTATCTTATATATCAACCCTATTGGTGAACTGTACCCTGTTGGCTATGTGAGTTCTATCGGTGACGTGTACCCTGTTAGCTATGTGAATTCTATCGGTGACGTGTACCCTGTTGGCTATGTGAATTCTATCGGTGACGTGTACCCTGTTAGCTATGTGAGTTCTATCGGTGACGTGTACCCTGTTAGCTATGTGAATT
Organism: Lotmaria passim; assembly: GCA_037349495.1. Lineage (NCBI taxonomy): Eukaryota > Euglenozoa > Kinetoplastea > Trypanosomatida > Trypanosomatidae > Lotmaria > Lotmaria passim. The sequence goes on from CP140192.1 coordinate 416,329, forward strand.
CTATCGGTGACGTGTACCCTGTTAGCTCTGTGAGTTCTATCGGTGACGTGTACCCTGTGAGCTCTGTGAATTCTATCGGTGACGTGTACCCTGTTAGCTATGTGAATTCTATCGGTGACGTGTACCCTGTTAGCTATGTGAGTTCTATCGGTGACGTGTACCCTGTTGGCTATGTGAATTCTATCGGTGACGTGTACCCTGTTAGCTATGTGAATTCTATCGGTGACGTGTACCCTGTTAGCTATGTGAGTTCTATCGGTGACGTGTACCCTGTTAGCTATGTGAATTCTATCGGTGACGTGTACCCTGTTAGCTCTGTGAGTTCTATCGGTGACGTGTACCCTGTTAGCTATGTGAGTTCTATCGGTGACGTGTACCCTGTTAGCTCTGTGAATTCTATCGGTGACGTGTACCCTGTTGGCTATGTGAATTCTATCGGTGACGTGTACCCTGTTAGCTATGTGAATTCTATCGGTGACGTGTACCCTGTTAGCTACGTGAGTTCTATCGGTGACGTGTACCCTGTTAGCTATGTGAGTTCTATCGGTGACGTGTACCCTGTTAGCTATGTGAATTCTATCGGTGACGTGTACCCTGTTAGCTATGTGAATTCTATCGGTGACGTGTACCCTGTTAGCTATGTGAATTCTATCGGTGACGTGTACCCTGTTAGCTATGTGAATTCTATCGGTGACGTGTACCCTGTTAGCTATGTGAATTCTATCGGTGACGTGTACCCTGTTAGCTATGTGAATTCTATCGGTGACGTGTACCCTGTTAGCTCTGTGAGTTCTATCGGTGACGTGTACCCTGTTAGCTATGTGAGTTCTATCGGTGACGTGTACCCTGTTAGCTCTGTGAATTCTATCGGTGACGTGTACCCTGTGAGCTCTGTGAATTCTATCGGTGACGTGTACCCTGTTAGCTACGTGAGTTCTATCGGTGACGTGTACCCTGTTAGCTCTGTGAGTTCTATCGGTGACGTGTACCCTGTTAGCTATGTGAGTTCTATCGGTGACGTGTACCCTGTTAGCTATGTGAATTCTATCGGTGACGTGTACCCTGTTAGCTATGTGAATTCTATCGGTGACGTGTACCCTGTTAGCTATGTGAATTCTATCGGTGACGTGTACCCTGTTAGCTATGTGAATTCTATCGGTGACGTGTACCCT
>CP140192.1:427500-437500 GCA_037349495.1 Lotmaria passim
AACAAAGACACACCACTCAGAAACCACAACGAGGAGCCACAACAACCCTAAGACCCGCCGCCCAACTCCACCTACCGCAGCCCCCAAAACACCACCCCAACCAAGGTTCGAACCCCAAAAAGCGCAACATTTTCAAAAAACAAACAAAAACGCAAAACTCTATCGGTGGCGTGTACCCTAGTTTCCATACCAACCCTATTGGTGAAGTCTATCCTATTTTATATATCAACCCTATTGGAGAAGTCTACCCTATTTTATATATCAACCCTATTGGTGAAGTCTACCCTATTTTATATATCAACCCTATTGGTGAAGTCTATCCTATTTTATATATCAACCCTATTGGAGAAGTCTATCCTATTTTATATATCAACCCTATTGGTGAAGTCTATCCTATTTTATATATCAATCCTATTGGTGAAGTCTATCCTATTTTATATATCAACCCTATTGGTGAAGTCTACCCTATTTTATATATCAACCCTATTGGTGAAGTGTATCCTATATTATATATCAACCCTATTGGTGAAGTCTATCCTATTTTATATATCAACCCTATTGGTGAAGTCTATCCTATTTTATATATCAACCCTATTGGTGAAGTGTATCCTATTTTATATATCAACCCTATTGGTGAAGTCTACCCTATTTTATATATCAACCCTATTGGTGAAGTGTATCCTATTTTATATATCAACCCTATTGGTGAAGTCTATCCTATTTTATATATCAACCCTATTGGTGAAGTGTATCCTATTTTATATATCAACCCTATTGGTGAAGTCTACCCTATTTTATATATCAACCCTATTGGTGAAGTGTATCCTATTTTATATATCAACCCTATTGGTGAAGTCTATCCTATTTTATATATCAACCCTATTGGTGAAGTCTATCCTATTTTATATATCAACCCTATTGGTGAAGTGTATCCTATTTTATATATCAACCCTATTGGTGAAGTCTACCCTATTTTATATATCAACCCTATTGGTGAAGTGTACCCTATTTTATATATCAACCCTATTGGTGAAGTCTATCCTATTTTATATATCAACCCTATTGGTGAAGTGTATCCTATTTTATATATCAACCCTATTGGTGAAGTCTATCCTATTTTATATATCAACCCTATTGGTGAAGTCTATCCTATTTTATATATCAACCCTATTGGTGAAGTGTATCCTATTTTATATATCAACCCTATTGGTGAAGTCTACCCTATTTTATATATCAACCCTATTGGTGAAGTGTATCCTATTTTATATATCAACCCTATTGGTGAAGTCTATCCTATTTTATATATCAACCCTATTGGTGAAGTGTATCCTATTTTATATATCAACCCTATTGGTGAAGTGTATCCTATTTTATATATCAACCCTATTGGTGAAGTCTACCCTATTTTATATATCAACCCTATTGGTGAAGTGTATCCTATTTTATATATCAACCCTATTGGTGAAGTCTACCCTATTTTATATATCAACCCTATTGGTGAAGTCTATCCTATTTTATATATCAACCCTATTGGTGAAGTGTACCCTATTTTATATATCAACCCTATTGGTGAAGTGTATCCTATTTTATATATCAACCCTATTGGTGAAGTCTACCCTATTTTATATATCAACCCTATTGGTGAAGTGTATCCTATTTTATATATCAACCCTATTGGTGAAGTCTACCCTATTTTATATATCAACCCTATTGGTGAAGTCTACCCTATTTTATATATCAACCCTATTGGTGAAGTGTATCCTATTTTATATATCAACCCTATTGGTGAAGTCTATCCTATTTTATATATCAACCCTATTGGTGAAGTGTATCCTATTTTATATATCAACCCTATTGGTGAAGTCTACCCTATTTTATATATCAACCCTATTGGTGAAGTGTATCCTATTTTATATATCAACCCTATTGGTGAAGTCTATCCTATTTTATATATCAACCCTATTGGTGAAGTCTATCCTATTTTATATATCAACCCTATTGGTGAAGTGTATCCTATTTTATATATCAACCCTATTGGTGAAGTCTACCCTATTTTATATATCAACCCTATTGGTGAAGTGTACCCTATTTTATATATCAACCCTATTGGTGAAGTCTATCCTATTTTATATATCAACCCTATTGGTGAAGTGTATCCTATTTTATATATCAACCCTATTGGTGAAGTCTATCCTATTTTATATATCAACCCTATTGGAGAAGTCTATCCTATTTTATATATCAACCCTATTGGTGAAGTGTATCCTATTTTATATATCAACCCTATTGGTGAAGTCTATCCTATTTTATATATCAACCCTATTGGTGAAGTCTATCCTATTTTATATATCAACCCTATTGGTGAAGTCTATCCTATTTTATATATCAACCCTATTGGTGAAGTCTATCCTATTTTATATATCAACCCTATTGGTGAAGTCTATCCTATTTTATATATCAACCCTATTGGTGAAGTCTATCCTATTTTATATATCAACCCTATTGGTGAAGTGTACCCTATTTTATATATCAACCCTATTGGTGAAGTGTATCCTATTTTATATATCAACCCTATTGGTGAAGTCTATCCTATTTTATATATCAACCCTATTGGTGAAGTCTACCCTATTTTATATATCAACCCTATTGGAGAAGTCTATCCTATTTTATATATCAACCCTATTGGTGAAGTGTATCCTATTTTATATATCAACCCTATTGGTGAAGTGTATCCTATTTTATATATCAACCCTATTGGTGAAGTGTACCCTATTTTATATATCAACCCTATTGGTGAAGTCTATCCTATTTTATATATCAACCCTATTGGTGAAGTCTATCCTATTTTATATATCAACCCTATTGGTGAAGTCTATCCTATTTTATATATCAACCCTATTGGTGAAGTCTATCCTATTTTATATATCAACCCTATTGGTGAAGTCTATCCTATTTTATATATCAACCCTATTGGTGAAGTCTATCCTATTTTATATATCAACCCTATTGGTGAAGTGTACCCTATTTTATATATCAACCCTATTGGTGAAGTCTATCCTATTTTATATATCAACCCTATTGGTGAAGTCTATCCTATTTTATATATCAACCCTATTGGTGAAGTCTATCCTATTTTATATATCAACCCTATTGGTGAAGTCTACCCTATTTTATATATCAACCCTATTGGTGAAGTGTATCCTATTTTATATATCAACCCTATTGGTGAAGTGTATCCTATTTTATATATCAACCCTATTGGTGAAGTGTATCCTATTTTATATATCAACCCTATTGGTGAAGTCTACCCTATTTTATATATCAACCCTATTGGTGAAGTGTATCCTATTTTATATATCAACCCTATTGGTGAAGTCTACCCTATTTTATATATCAACCCTATTGGTGAAGTCTATCCTATTTTATATATCAACCCTATTGGTGAAGTGTACCCTATTTTATATATCAACCCTATTGGTGAAGTGTATCCTATTTTATATATCAACCCTATTGGTGAAGTCTACCCTATTTTATATATCAACCCTATTGGTGAAGTGTATCCTATTTTATATATCAACCCTATTGGTGAAGTCTATCCTATTTTATATATCAACCCTATTGGTGAAGTGTATCCTATTTTATATATCAACCCTATTGGTGAAGTGTACCCTATTTTATATATCAACCCTATTGGTGAAGTGTATCCTATTTTATATATCAACCCTATTGGTGAAGTCTATCCTATTTTATATATCAACCCTATTGGTGAAGTGTATCCTATTTTATATATCAACCCTATTGGAGAAGTCTATCCTATTTTATATATCAACCCTATTGGTGAAGTCTATCCTATTTTATATATCAATCCTATTGGTGAAGTCTATCCTATTTTATATATCAACCCTATTGGTGAAGTCTACCCTATTTTATATATCAACCCTATTGGTGAAGTGTATCCTATATTATATATCAACCCTATTGGTGAAGTCTATCCTATTTTATATATCAACCCTATTGGTGAAGTGTATCCTATTTTATATATCAACCCTATTGGTGAAGTGTATCCTATTTTATATATCAACCCTATTGGTGAAGTCTACCCTATTTTATATATCAACCCTATTGGTGAAGTGTATCCTATTTTATATATCAACCCTATTGGTGAAGTCTATCCTATTTTATATATCAACCCTATTGGTGAAGTCTACCCTATTTTATATATCAACCCTATTGGTGAAGTGTACCCTATTTTATATATCAACCCTATTGGTGAAGTGTATCCTATTTTATATATCAACCCTATTGGTGAAGTGTATCCTATTTTATATATCAACCCTATTGGTGAAGTCTACCCTATTTTATATATCAACCCTATTGGTGAAGTGTATCCTATTTTATATATCAACCCTATTGGTGAAGTGTACCCTATTTTATATATCAACCCTATTGGTGAAGTCTATCCTATTTTATATATCAACCCTATTGGTGAAGTGTATCCTATTTTATATATCAACCCTATTGGTGAAGTCTACCCTATTTTATATATCAACCCTATTGGTGAAGTGTATCCTATTTTATATATCAACCCTATTGGTGAAGTCTATCCTATTTTATATATCAACCCTATTGGTGAAGTGTATCCTATTTTATATATCAACCCTATTGGTGAAGTCTATCCTATTTTATATATCAACCCTATTGGTGAAGTGTACCCTATTTTATATATCAACCCTATTGGTGAAGTGTATCCTATTTTATATATCAACCCTATTGGAGAAGTCTATCCTATTTTATATATCAACCCTATTGGTGAAGTGTACCCTATTTTATATATCAACCCTATTGGTGAAGTGTATCCTATTTTATATATCAACCCTATTGGTGAAGTCTATCCTATTTTATATATCAACCCTATTGGTGAAGTGTACCCTATTTTATATATCAACCCTATTGGTGAAGTGTATCCTATTTTATATATCAACCCTATTGGTGAAGTGTACCCTATTTTATATATCAACCCTATTGGTGAAGTCTATCCTATTTTATATATCAACCCTATTGGTGAAGTGTACCCTATTTTATATATCAACCCTATTGGTGAAGTGTATCCTATTTTATATATCAACCCTATTGGTGAAGTCTATCCTATTTTATATATCAACCCTATTGGTGAAGTCTACCCTATTTTATATATCAACCCTATTGGAGAAGTCTATCCTATTTTATATATCAACCCTATTGGTGAAGTGTATCCTATTTTATATATCAACCCTATTGGTGAAGTCTATCCTATTTTATATATCAACCCTATTGGTGAAGTGTATCCTATTTTACATATCAACCCTATTGGTGAAGTCTACCCTATTTTATATATCAACCCTATTGGTGAAGTGTATCCTATTTTATATATCAACCCTATTGGTGAAGTCTACCCTATTTTATATATCAACCCTATTGGTGAAGTGTATCCTATATTATATATCAACCCTATTGGTGAAGTCTATCCTATTTTATATATCAACCCTATTGGTGAAGTCTATCCTATTTTATATATCAACCCTATTGGTGAAGTGTATCCTATTTTATATATCAACCCTATTGGTGAAGTCTACCCTATTTTATATATCAACCCTATTGGTGAAGTGTATCCTATTTTATATATCAACCCTATTGGTGAAGTCTATCCTATTTTATATATCAACCCTATTGGTGAAGTGTATCCTATTTTATATATCAACCCTATTGGTGAAGTCTACCCTATTTTATATATCAACCCTATTGGTGAAGTGTATCCTATTTTATATATCAACCCTATTGGTGAAGTCTATCCTATTTTATATATCAACCCTATTGGTGAAGTCTATCCTATTTTATATATCAACCCTATTGGTGAAGTGTATCCTATTTTATATATCAACCCTATTGGTGAAGTCTACCCTATTTTATATATCAACCCTATTGGTGAAGTGTACCCTATTTTATATATCAACCCTATTGGTGAAGTCTATCCTATTTTATATATCAACCCTATTGGTGAAGTGTATCCTATTTTATATATCAACCCTATTGGTGAAGTCTATCCTATTTTATATATCAACCCTATTGGAGAAGTCTATCCTATTTTATATATCAACCCTATTGGTGAAGTGTATCCTATTTTATATATCAACCCTATTGGTGAAGTGTATCCTATTTTATATATCAACCCTATTGGTGAAGTCTATCCTATTTTATATATCAACCCTATTGGTGAAGTCTATCCTATTTTATATATCAACCCTATTGGTGAAGTGTATCCTATTTTATATATCAACCCTATTGGTGAAGTCTATCCTATTTTATATATCAACCCTATTGGTGAAGTGTATCCTATTTTATATATCAACCCTATTGGTGAAGTCTATCCTATTTTATATATCAACCCTATTGGTGAAGTCTATCCTATTTTATATATCAACCCTATTGGTGAAGTCTATCCTATTTTATATATCAACCCTATTGGTGAAGTGTATCCTATTTTATATATCAACCCTATTGGAGAAGTCTATCCTATTTTATATATCAACCCTATTGGTGAAGTCTATCCTATTTTATATATCAACCCTATTGGTGAAGTGTATCCTATATTATATATCAACCCTATTGGTGAAGTGTATCCTATTTTATATATCAACCCTATTGGAGAAGTCTACCCTATTTTATATATCAACCCTATTGGTGAAGTGTATCCTATTTTATATATCAACCCTATTGGTGAAGTGTATCCTATTTTATATATCAACCCTATTGGAGAAGTCTATCCTATTTTATATATCAACCCTATTGGTGAAGTCTATCCTATTTTCTATATCAACCCTATTGGTGAAGTGTATCCTATATTATATATCAACCCTATTGGTGAAGTGTATCCTATTTTATATATCAACCCTATTGGAGAAGTCTACCCTATTTTATATATCAACCCTATTGGTGAAGTGTATCCTATTTTATATATCAACCCTATTGGTGAAGTGTATCCTATTTTATATATCAACCCTATTGGAGAAGTCTATCCTATTTTATATATCACCCCTATTGGTGAAGTCTATCCTATTTTCTATATCAACCCTATTGGTGAAGTGTATCCTATATTATATATCAACCCTATTGGTGAAGTCTATCCTATTTTCTATATCAACCCTATTGGTGAAGTGTATCCTATATTATATATCAACCCTATTGGTGAAGTGTATCCTATTTTATATATCAACCCTATTGGAGAAGTCTACCCTATTTTATATATCAACCCTATTGGTGAAGTCTATCCTATTTTATATATCAACCCTATTGGTGAAGTGTATCCTATTTTATATATCAACCCTATTGGAGAAGTCTATCCTATTTTATATATCAACCCTATTGGTGAAGTCTATCCTATTTTCTATATCAACCCTATTGGTGAAGTGTATCCTATATTATATATCAACCCTATTGGTGAAGTGTATCCTATTTTATATATCAACCCTATTGGTGAAGTCTATCCTATTTTATATATCAACCCTATTGGTGAAGTCTATCCTATTTTATATATCAACCCTATTGGTGAAGTCTATCCTATTTTATATATCAACCCTATTGGAGAAGTCTATCCTATTTTATATATCAACCCTATTGGTGAAGTGTATCCTATTTTATATATCAACCCTATTGGTGAAGTCTATCCTATTTTATATATCAACCCTATTGGTGAAGTCTATCCTATTTTATATATCAACCCTATTGGTGAAGTGTATCCTATTTTATATATCAACCCTATTGGTGAAGTCTATCCTATTTTATATATCAACCCTATTGGTGAAGTGTATCCTATTTTATATATCAACCCTATTGGTGAAGTCTATCCTATTTTATATATCAACCCTATTGGAGAAGTCTATCCTATTTTATATATCAACCCTATTGGTGAAGTCTATCCTATTTTCTATATCAACCCTATTGGTGAAGTGTATCCTATATTATATATCAACCCTATTGGTGAAGTGTATCCTATTTTATATATCAACCCTATTGGAGAAGTCTACCCTATTTTATATATCAACCCTATTGGTGAAGTGTATCCTATTTTATATATCAACCCTATTGGTGAAGTGTATCCTATTTTATATATCAACCCTATTGGAGAAGTCTATCCTATTTTATATATCAACCCTATTGGTGAAGTCTATCCTATTTTCTATATCAACCCTATTGGTGAAGTGTATCCTATATTATATATCAACCCTATTGGTGAAGTGTATCCTATTTTATATATCAACCCTATTGGAGAAGTCTACCCTATTTTATATATCAACCCTATTGGTGAAGTGTATCCTATTTTATATATCAACCCTATTGGTGAAGTGTATCCTATTTTATATATCAACCCTATTGGAGAAGTCTATCCTATTTTATATATCAACCCTATTGGTGAAGTCTATCCTATTTTCTATATCAACCCTATTGGTGAAGTGTATCCTATATTATATATCAACCCTATTGGTGAAGTCTATCCTATTTTCTATATCAACCCTATTGGTGAAGTGTATCCTATATTATATATCAACCCTATTGGTGAAGTGTATCCTATTTTATATATCAACCCTATTGGAGAAGTCTACCCTATTTTATATATCAACCCTATTGGTGAAGTCTATCCTATTTTATATATCAACCCTATTGGTGAAGTGTATCCTATTTTATATATCAACCCTATTGGAGAAGTCTATCCTATTTTATATATCAACCCTATTGGTGAAGTCTATCCTATTTTCTATATCAACCCTATTGGTGAAGTGTATCCTATATTATATATCAACCCTATTGGTGAAGTGTATCCTATTTTATATATCAACCCTATTGGAGAAGTCTACCCTATTTTATATATCAACCCTATTGGTGAAGTCTACCCTATTTTATATATCAACCCTATTGGTGAAGTCTACCCTATTTTATATATCAACCCTATTGGTGAAGTGTATCCTATTTTATATATCAACCCTATTGGTGAAGTCTATCCTATTTTATATATCAACCCTATTGGTGAAGTCTACCCTATTTTATATATCAACCCTATTGGTGAAGTCTATCCTATTTTATATATCAACCCTATTGGTGAAGTCTATCCTATTTTATATATCAACCCTATTGGTGAAGTCTATCCTATTTTATATATCAACCCTATTGGTGAAGTGTATCCTATATTATATATCAACCCTATTGGTGAAGTGTATCCTATTTTATATATCAACCCTATTGGTGAAGTCTATCCTATTTTATATATCAACCCTATTGGTGAAGTGTATCCTATTTTATATATCAACCCTATTGGTGAAGTGTATCCTATTTTATATATCAACCCTATTGGTGAAGTCTATCCTATTTTATATATCAACCCTATTGGTGAAGTGTATCCTATTTTATATATCAACCCTATTGGTGAAGTGTATCCTATATTATATATCAACCCTATTGGAGAAGTCTATCCTATTTTATATATCAACCTTATTGGTGAAGTCTATCCTATTTTATATATCAACCCTATTGGTGAAGTCTATCCTATTTTCTATATCAACCCTATTGGTGAAGTCTATCCTATTTTATATATCAACCCTATTGGTGAAGTGTACCCTATTTTATATATCAACCCTATTGGTGAAGTGTATCCTATTTTATATATCAACCCTATTGGTGAAGTGTATCCTATCTTATATATCAACCCTATTGGTGAACTGTACCCTGTTGGCTATGTGAGTTCTATCGGTGACGTGTACCCTGTTAGCTATGTGAATTCTATCGGTGACGTGTACCCTGTTGGCTATGTGAATTCTATCGGTGACGTGTACCCTGTTAGCTATGTGAGTTCTATCGGTGACGTGTACCCTGTTAGCTATGTGAATTCTATCGGTGACGTGTACCCTGTTAGCTCTGTGAGTTCTATCGGTGACGTGTACCCTGTGAGCTCTGTGAATTCTATCGGTGACGT